>OZ038510.1:16914740-17022240 GCA_964036315.1 Acanthosepion esculentum
GGGACTGGAGAAGAAGTCTCTTATATCAAGTTTATCTTATATCCGGGTTTGGTCTATTTTGTTTTATTAACACAGGTTCTAATTTGGGACCAGAGAAAATCTCTCTTATATCCAGGTCTCTTATATCCGGGTTACACTGTATAAGATATATATAAAATATATAAGATATATATATAAAATAAAAATATAAAATAGATGAATCATTTCCTAAATGACTTTGCATATTAAATTTCGATGAAGGAAATGCAGCAGAATAAAAGCAAACATCGGCTGTCATGGAAACGGGGATGGATGCGTTAATCACAGAAAGACGTGTATAAAAAAGAGTCGTGGAAGAAAGATTTATTCTCCCATTTAATTTCCCTCATTATGAGCATTATTATATCCGTGACATAATAACACCACATTTCACGGACGGAATGGAATGGCTGAAAGGAAAAAGAACATTATCAAAACCTGTAACTATATCATACAAATTTGGCTGTGATGCATGTAACTGGTATACACTTATCAGAATGGGTGTCACGATGGCTACATTGGGTTTCGTATATTTGTTTGCGTTTCTAGCTCACGCAATAATAATAATAATAATATGTTTATGTATTTACGTATTTGTTACTGTAACTGAGCAAAAAAATGGCACACCGTACCATAATTTTTGTTAACACAATACCTTTGAATTTCTTTAACTTAGAGAATAAGGTGATTTCCAGTCCATTCGAAACAACTGGTTTAGGGGTTATTTTTAATTAATTAACCGTAAATTGTAAAAAACAAACAAACAAACCCCAAAACTTGTTTAATCGATATAACTCCAGGTTAATTACACAATGAATTCTTTTAATCTGTCTGCATCCTTCTCAGTCAGCCATGGTGCTGTACTGTTGACGATGTTTGATACTGAACGGAGGCTGCTGAAGGTGCCAATTAAGTAATACTTGAATACTAAGGAGTGTGCTGGTATATCGAAAAGATTTACAGTAATTTAGTCTCCAACGAGGGTCACTATTTCCTATTGACGTGAAAGCAGAATAATGACAAATAATAACTTTCTTGGAAATCTGAATTGTTGAATACTTACAATGGAGTTTGAAAAGGGTATGAAAAGTCCAAGGATGAACATGCCGGCGATGGGGCCACTAATGGCCTGCATTACTCGAAGAGTTGTCTGAAGAATCGTTGTAGAATTGTATAGGCTGACGATGAAGGCGAAGGCAATAGAAAGGGCTCCCAGAATCAAAGCTGTCAAAAATAAAAATAAAATCAGTATTACTATTTGTTATAGTGGAAGACACCTTGTCTAGATAATAGACTCTCCCACCTATTATAAGTAGGAGTCAGTAGGTAGTCGAGGGAGGAGTAAGTTATCAGCGACCACAACTCGATTACTCTGCGTAACACTTATTTACAAGTTCCTAACGTTTCTGTACGTTTACCCCATTTAGGACGCATTTAGTCCGACTACAAGTTCTATTGTGGAAATAACTCCACAACACTATTTCTACTACTACTATTGCTACTACTACTACTATTTCTTCTACTACTATTTCTTCTACTACTACTATTTCTACTGCGACTTCTACTAATACTATTATTTATATTTCTTTTTCTACTACTACTACTACTACTACTACTACTACTGCTATTTATATTTCTACTACTACTACTACTACTACTACTACTACTGCTAATTCTATTACTAATACTATTTATATTTCTGCTACTACTACTATTTACTTTGATAACCCACTGAATTTATATTTAAATCAATTTTAAATTGATAATATTTTAATAAACCGACACAGGTACAGGAAAATAACACTTAACAAACATTTGGGAGCCATCTCTTTTTTTTTTATCAATACTAGAATCTTTGCGGGAATGATAATGTCATCTACTTAACGGTAAATATTTTATACGGAACATAGCTAAGCCAATAATGATTAAAATTAAATGAACAGGTTTGGAAAGTTCGAAAAAGTATCTTTATGTAAAAAGAAATGCCATAAATTTTAGAAAAAGGTGCTTTGCTCTGTTGCTAGGCAATCAGGATCGGCTTTTTTTTTTACAGCTTTTGATTTCATTGATATTTTTTATCATTGTTGCTGATAGCCGTAAAGCACTCATTATTATTATTATTATTATTATTATTATATAAGTCAAAATTTTGTAAGCCTTCTGCCGCCGGTCTGTGCGGCTCACATATATTCAGATTTTTGACTACGCATGCAAATTAACGATAGTTTTAAAAGAGCTAGAACCACGCATGCGTTTTAACTAAATTGCAAATGGCGGCTCCGACTGGGTAGATGAGATATCCTGGCCTCGTTGCTCACACGCTCAGCCCATGGTATTCTCAGAACCAATTTTCTGTTGCCTTAATTCTCTTCTTCATGAGAGGAGATTGTTCAACCATCACTGCCATATAAAGAGGATTTTTATTACGTAACAGTTCCGTACTATTTCTTTGTTTCTAACATATTTTTCCTGTTTCTTAATACATTGAAGATCTTGTGCCATACTATAATAACCTTACTAGATATTTTTTAATAAAATATGTGTAATAATAAAAATATTTAATTTCAAAAGGGGAAAACAAATTTAAAACTGCCTCTATTTTCGTTCAATTGATGGAAGAAAATTCATTGAGACTCGGAATTGATAAATATATTTGATGAATTGACTACCGTTTACCAAGCAATGGAGGTAGACAACGATTAGTAATAAAATAGTTAACTAAATGAAACTGACTAAAATAGTGATGCAATCTCGTCGCAATATTTTAACAGGTACACCTCAGACATTATCGAACAATTGGATCACCGTAATTGAACTATTGTTATTAGTTTACCGTTATTTGTAAATTAGGTTGAATATAATTGCATAAACAGATTATCGTCTTTGGATTAATTCCTGGTTCCTGTAATTCTTGGCACTGTACGTGTGTTTAGCAATTCCATTTAGTTAACTGTTTTATTCAAGCAGTTGTCTTCCTCCACAATCGTATACACTCAGTAACACTCTGTGTCATTATCATTTCACCTCAAGCAAGGCATTTATTGCCTTATATATAAAATATATATTCCCGGTTATCACTCATTAACTCCTTGTATCTTAGTCGCTTTATTGCCTTACTGGAGATGAATTGATAAAAAAAGATACTCAAGCCAATATATATATATTTAAAATATATATTCCCGGTAAACACTCATTAACTCCTTGTATCTTAGTCGCTTTATTGCCTTACTGGAGATGAAATGATGAAAAAAGATAGTCAAGCCTATATATATATATATATAATATATTTTCCCAGTAAACACGCATTAACTCCTTGTATCTTAGTCGCATTATTGCCTTACTGGAGATGAAATGATAAAAAAAAGATACTCAAGCCTATATATATATATAAAATATATATTCCCGGTTATCACTCATTAACTCCTTGTATCTTAGTCGCTTTATTGCCTTACTGGAGATGAATTGATAAAAAAAGATACTCATGCTTATATATATATATATATTTAAAATATATATTCCCGGTAAACTCTCATTAACACCTTGTATCTTAGTCTCTTTATTGCCTTACTGGAGATGAAATGATAAAAAAAAATACTCAAGCCTATATATATATATATATATATATATATATATATATATATATATATATATATATATATAATATATATTCCCGGTAAACAGTCATTAACTCCTTGTATCTTAGTGGCTTTATTGCCTTACTGGAGATGAAATGATGAAAAAAGATACTCAAGCCTATATATATATATATATATATATATATATAATATATATATTCCCGGTAAACACTCATTAACTCCTTGTATGTTAGTCGCTTTATTGCCTTACTGGTGATGAAATGATAAAAAAATACTCTAGCCTATATATATATATATAATATATATTCCCGGTAAACACTCATTAACTCCTTGTATCTTAGTCGCTTTATTGCCTTACTGGAGATGAAATGATGAAAAAGATACTCAAGCCTATATATATATATATATAATATATATTCCCGGTAAACACTCATTAACTCCTTGTATCTTAGTCGCTTTATTGCCTTACTGGAGAGGAAATGATAAAAAAAAGATACTCAAGCCTATATATATATAAATTATATATTCCAAGTAAACACTCATTAACTCCTTGTATCTTAGTCGCTTTATTGCCTTACTGGAGATGAAATGATGAAAAAACATACTCAAGCCTATATATAAATAAAATATATATTCCCGGTTATCACTCATTAACTCCTTGTATCTTAGTCGCTTTATTGCCTTACTGGAGATGAAATGATAAAAGAAGGTAGTGAAGCCGATTTAATTTTAATTAACATAAACATCAATTGTTAAATAAAGAACAAAAAAAAAAAAGAAGAAAAGAAAACATGGCAATTAAAAGGGCATCGTCATGTTATGTTTGTAACTTACAGATAATAACTGTCACCTTTCCTGAAGAACTGTCGCTGTGTGGGGTTTTGAAGAGGTTGGACCAAAGTGGCATTACAAAGTCATAGTACATCACTGCTGCCAGAGAATTTATTCCTGATGATATGGTACTGCGTGGGTGAATAGAAAATAAAATGCATGATACTCACAAATTCTAAAGGCTTCCATCATTTGTAAAAGAGAATAGAGTGTCGGATCAATTCAACTTAGGTACATGCATCAAAAGTAATTATATACTAAAAAATAGAGACATTTCCTGACTAAATTAGGATTGGTATGACATATATAAAACTGAACACAATTTGATATGAAAGAAATGATACGAACAGACCGAGATAGGTAGATAGATAGATACGAACAAAATGAGATAGATAGATAGATAGAAAGAAAGATAGATAGATGGATAGATACCACCCAAATTGATAGATAGATAGAAATATATATATATATATATATATATATATATATATATATATATATATATAATGATGATGGACTCTCCCGTCGAACTCGACGTATGAGGGCCAGACAGATCAGTTCCCAGAAACTGAAAGCCGGACACCCACACAAGATTTGATTATAGTGGTGAAGGCTTTGTGCAGGGCCATCCACACTTTTTGGAGGGACGAATACAGGGACCTGGTGCAACGAATGCCACAAGGTCCCCAAACGACCCTCCGCAGGTTTTGAATTCAGAGTTATCCTTCTCCTAGACCAGTTGCCGTCCAAGGCTATAGAACCCAGTCTGTCCTGCTATTTACCCATAGTTGGAGGGAGAAGAAGAGGATTCACACCTTTCCCAAGGGCGTTAGCACGTAAGGGAATGTAATCCATTACTCCACCGTACCTCCTATATATATATATATATATATATATATATATATATATATATATATAGAGAGAGAGAGATAGATAGATAGATAGATAGATAGATAAATACGAACAAAATGAGATGGATAACTAGATAGATAGATACCAGTTAAAAAGATAGATAGATAGATAGATAGATACATACATACATACATACGAACAAATTGCGATAGATAGAGAGATACGAACCAATTGAGATAGATTCGAAAAGACTAACATAGATAGATACGAATAGACAGAATAAATAGATAAATAGATAGATAAAAACAGACATAGATAGATAGATAGATAGATGGACACGAACAAACTCAGATAGATACAGAGATATGAACAAATTACGATAGATTCGAAAAGACTGACATAGATACGATTAGACAGAATAGATAAATAGATAGATAGATAGATAGATAGATAGATAGATAGATGTAAATAAATTTATATAGATAGATACGAACAAAATGAGATAGATAATCACACAAATAGATAGAATGACCGGAACAACAGACTGAGAGAGATACGAATAAAGTTTGATTGATACGAAAAAATTGTGATAGCTAGATACGAACAAATTTAGATAGATAGTTGCGAATGCATTTAGATAGCTAGATACGAACAAATTGACATTGATATATTAATTCGAACAAATATATATATATATATATATATATATATATATATATATATATATATATATATAAAGAGATAGATAGATACGAGCAGACTGATGAAGATAGATACGAACTTATTTAGATAGACAGATAGATAAATAGGAACAAATAAGATAGATAATCACACAGATAGATATATATAGAGAGATACATACATACATACATACATATATACGAAATTACTGAGATAGATAGGAACAAACATAAAGAGATACGAACAAATTTAGATAGAATAGATAAATTGGGATAAATAGATAGATAGATAGATAAAGAGATAGATAGATGGGAACAAAGTAAGATAGATAATCATATAGACAGATAGATAGATAGATAGATCCGGACAAATTGAGAAAGATAGTTACGAAATGACTGAGATAGATACGAACAGACTGAGATAGATAGATAAATACGAACAAACTGAAAAATGATCTTTTATGTGCCGTGTCCCTTCAGGACGTAGGCGATCATGGCTCCCCACTTCCTCCTATCACTTGTAGCTCACAATAAGTTTTGTCCCTTTGCTATGTTACAATTTTGTGTACCATTATGTATGTAACTAGTGAGCAAACCTAAATGACTGGACTCACTTTATAGTCCCCCCAATTGAAGGTTAACCAATCAGGAGACGTGAAATATTCAATCCGTCGTGTATAAAAGCGGCCATTTTGATTACTCTCTCCGAATAACCAGTGCCAACCTGTCAGGCAAAAGAACAGAATAAAGAACTACGCTCTGCTACTGAAACGAGATATCCACTGCTAACCTGAACTACGCTTCCCTACTGTCTTCGAAATACTCACTGCCAACCTCTGGATTCTATACTCAAAGACTACCGTCATCATGAACAACATGCTATTTCTCCAAGACTCTGTTCTGCCACCTACTTGCTTAAGCCCCCTGGGTATGTCACGCGTTCCTTTCCTCTGTCTCTCTTTCCTTCTATTCGACTTGTGAGTATCGGTTTCTCGAAGCCCTTCTTTCTCATTACGTGCCACAGGAATTTCAGCTGCCTCTTCCTGATGTTAAGTATAAGATCCTCCTTGTTTGCTTCCTCTTTAAAACCTCATCGTTGCTCACATGCTCGGTACATGGTATTCTTAGCATCCTTCTGTAGAACCACACCTCCGTTGCCTCGAGTCTCTTCTTCATCTTTGAGGAGACCGCCCAACATTCGCTGTCGTATCATATAGGAGTTCAGTACTCTTTTTTTTGTTACCAACGAAATCCTCCCATTTCGTAATACTCTGCCTAGCTTTTGGAATGCGTTTTTAAACATTCCAATACGTCTTTGGATCTCAGCGTCGCACTTATCGACCTCTGTCAGAACACGTCCCAGATATTTAAATTTGGGCTCCTCGAGGCGGTATAATGGTTAGCAAGCTTGTCTCGCTAAAACAATTACGACTGAGTAGTGAGTTCGATCCTCACTGGGTGCCCCCTACTTTCGGCCTTGTGCCATGTCTAAGTTACGCTTGGAAAATCGCTATTTAAATTTCCGCATCTGCTTGGTGTCCCCGACCTGCAAATCGCATTTCGGGCTCATCTTTTTGCTGATGACCATGCATTCTGTCTTCTTGTAGTTTATGCTTAGCCCCTTCTTCTCGCTATCCTTCGCTACCTTCTGTAGGAGGTCTTGTAATTTCTTTTCCGTGACTGCTATCAGCACTGTGTCAGCATAAACATATTGAAATAGATAGATACGAACATATTTAGATAGATGCGAATAAATTGAGATAAACAGATATGAACAAATTGAGATAGATTGATACGAACAGTCTGAGCTAGATCGATAGATATGAATCTGAGGTACATAGATAAATAGATACGAACAAATCGTGATAGATAGATACGAACAGACTGAGATAGATAGATAGAAAGATAGATACGAAAAATTGAGATAGATAGACAGACAGATATATAGATACGAACAAATTGAGGTAGACCCACAGATATAGAGATACGTACAAATTGAGATAGATACATAGATACGAACAAATTTAGATAGATAGAGACTAATAAATTGAGATAGGTAGGTATGAACAAATTGAGATTGATTGATACGAATAGACTGATATAGATAGATAGATAGATAGATAAATAGATAGATTGATGTAGGTAGATAGATAGATAGATAGATACGAACAGACTGAGATATATATATATATATATAGATAGATAGATACGAACAGACTGAGATAGATAGATAGATAGATAGATAGATAGATAGATAGATAGATAGATAGATAGATAGATATTAATTGACTGAGATAACGCATTTCCTATATTAAATCTGTGAACACGAAGGTTCCGTTAGCATAGAAGTGCTTAGAGTGTGTTTTTTTTTATTCACAGTTTCTTTTATGGAGTATTGCTGCCATATATAGTCTGGAGCCCCGTCTAATTGTCTCAAGGTCCTTGATAAAATCCAAAGACGGATATGCAATGTAATTGGCCCTGATCTGGCATCTCGTCTGCAGCCGCTCTCTCACAGACGTGCCATTGCCTCCCTCTGTCTTTTTTACAAATACTTTCACGGTAACTGCTCCGATGAGCTGCTTTCTCTGGTTCCCAGACTTCATGAATTTAAGCGTTCAACTAGGCTAGCATCTCGCTCTCACCCTTTCACTGTCGAAACTGTTAAATGTAGCCGTCTCTTCTGCTCCAATAGCTTCATGTCTCGCACTTCTCGCCTGTGGAACTCCCTCCCCTTTTCCTGTTTCCCTGATAGCTCTAATCTCCAACTATTCAAATGTAACGTCAATCGACGTCTCCAGCTGCCCTGATCTATCCCCTAACCTTCTCTTCATCCTTTCCTCTATCACTCCTCTTTGTTCTCGCTCCAACTCTCTGTAACCCCTTGCGTGCTAGTGGCTTAAAAAAAAATTCATTTTTTTAAATTTCGAGATGTTCCACCGATGTTATTTTTTGGTGGGTGGGGTAACGGGGTTGCTGGGAGGCTTACTTATATTCTTTTTGGTAGAATCATTTTTTAATGTAAAGTTAGCTCTTTGTTTATATTCCTTAAATGTTTAACTATTTTTTCCTAAATGTTTTTGGTGTTTTGTAATGAGCAACGACTCGGAATCAGAAAGCCGAGTTCGAATTCCAGTCGGGTTCGTCACATTCCCATACGCGGAACTAACTTTGAGAAAGGTATGGATCCATCTATTCCCCCCCTCCAGATATGGATCCATCTATTCCCCCCCGCCTCCAGATATGGATCCATCTATTCCCCCCGCCTCCAGATATGGATCCATCTATTCCCCCGCCTCCAGATATGGATCCATCTATTCCCCCCGCTTCCAGATATGGATCCATCTATTCCCCCCGCCTCCAGATATGGATTGAATAGCAGGACAGACTAGGCTCTATAGCTATCGTCAGAAACTAGTTTATCGCAGAAAGAAACGGAAGCCTACTGCTAGAAATCTTCTGCCAATACATCGAAAGAAATATGGTCACCTAAGCGTGTATCACGTGACGCTCATTGCTTAATGTAATGGACTTAGTTTTGGGTTTGTAAATTCTTTTACTTTTTTGTGAATTAAGTAAACTTTTGTTTATGTAAACTTCTCGAATTGTGTAAACTTTTCGTCAAACGGCGTTTGATCTTTGTTGGGGCCCCTACAATTGTAGTATCTCATCAAAGAAAACTGTCACTTATGAGACTATATCAATTTTGAATATATCCCTTTTTTTTCGTTTTTTATATACTTAATAATTGTGACTGGACAGTTTGCATGCAGCCATTCTCTTGCAAGAAGTTGCATACATAAATAAAGACGCAGAGATAAAAAAAATAGCTAAATATTCTTCTCTTGCTGATAGATTTCTTTTTACTTCTGTGGCAGTGGAGACTTCAGGGGTTATTGGCCCTCGTTCAATGGTGTTCCTTCGGAGGATTGGCGCGATTGCGTCTCGATTAAGGGACGAGCCTCGCGAAACGGAGTGGCTCTTGCAGCGTGTCTCACTGGCGACGGTTCGAGGTAATGCTTTCTCCATCATAGCGGCTGGCGGAGGATAGAAAAAATTGTTTATAGTTACGTTGTTCTGGAATTGTCATCATTGGTCGACTGAACTTGCTTTGTTTCAATGACTTTTGTTTTGTTATTATCAGTTACTTTGTTCAATAAATACGTTTATATATTAAAAAAAAAATATTTACTTAACCTTTAGTACTCTGTAGGAGACTATCTTCACCAGTAAAATGCTAGTCCTGCCAATGTTAAATTTGAATTTCTTGTTTGTGTAGTCATATCCTTCTATGGCAACACCTAAGACAACAGGATAAACAGGACTAAAGAACTAATTGTGAGTTCAATCCCTTTTCGTTTATCATTAAGTTTTTGTTTACCATAAGAAATAACTATAACCATAACAAATTAATTGATCGTTGTTTACTTTTGGCTAAACTTTTCTTTGTGTATTTCCCTTCAACTGCCAACGAAAAGCCAGTTTCCTTGGAGAGACAGAGTTGAAGGAAATGTCGCAAGGCAACGGGAGCGCATTTGGTGGCAAATCTTGGATACGTGGAATGTCATGAATTAATGACATGAGGAGAGCGATAAGCAATCAGCCACTAAACACCATATCAACACTTCGTGGGGGTGAAATAAATTCATTTCGTTCGACTCTATTTACTCTTCCAAACTGTAAGTCAATAGTAATTAACTGAGACGTGTTAACCGGAAATCCGTCAATTCATGTAACTCACCATGACACTAAGAGAAAAAAAGGGCATGCAACCTTGAATCGTACCCTGGGGGTACGGCACACACACTGAAAAACCCAAACACACAAAGAAAAAATTGTTTCATGTTTGTCTTCGTGGTCTGGCAAATAAATAGTTTTTCTAATCAGACCAGTTGATATAAGTGACCAATGCAATAAATAGGTTCTGTGTAAAACCAATGCAACAAGACCTACACAGCTCGGTCTGCGATACAATATATTCCATAAAACGTCAAACACTATATATATATATATATATATATTGATACATGTTTCAATATATATATATATATATATATATATGTATATATATATATATATTGATACATGTTTCATTAAATAATATAGACAAGTTTTTCCTATTTATTTTATGCAAATTCCCTTCATATCGTCTGATAAGCTTAAGAACATTATCATTAAAAGACGAAAGAAAATCACCATATTTATACATGTAAGCCGAAAGCTTAGATAGGATTAAAAAATATGTATCAATATTGTGATTTTCTTTCTTCGTTTAATGATAATGTTATTAAGCTTATCAGACGATATGAAAAGAACTTACATAAAATAAATCGACAAAACTTATTTAATGAAACATGCATCAATGAAAAAATGCTGCCTAAACACACACACACACACACACACACACACACACACACACACACACACACACACAATATATATATATATATATAGCATAATGAGAAGCCACGTATACTTTCTTAATATGTGTATATAGAAAAAAACAATTGAAAAGTTGCAAATTAAAAAAATGAATGTTTTTTTTGTGAAAGAATTTATTTATATTTTTTTTTTATATATATATTTGATATTTCAGATCGACCCCGATCTTTTATCAGAAATAACTTTTTTTAGAATCTTGTTTACAAGTAGCGTCCGTCGCGAGACGTGGACGTCACGTGATATGGAATGCAACTGTGTTCGAATATTTTTAACGTAAATCTAACTGTAATAATATTTTAGATGTTGTTTAACAATTTTTTTTAACTATATCTAAGAAAAAATTTTGTTTAACTATTGACATATTTATAAAGATTTAAAATACCCAAGTCTTTATTTAACCCTAGTTTATACGTATTTAATTTTAAAATCCAGTATTTTTCTTTTTCTCTGCGTGTGTATGTCGAACTGAAATCAGAATCTGTCAATACACATTTACAGTTTTCTAATGAGTGTCCAGATTGATTAAAATGTTCACCTATGGGGGAATAAGGATTGTTTTGACGTATGGTTAGTTTATGATTGTTGAAGCGAAATCTAAAATTATTTCCAGATTCACCAATATATCCACTATTGGGACATATTGTGCAGAATAAATAGTAGATTATGTTATGGCTATCACAGGTGAGGCGAGATGGGTGTATCTTGATATTGGTGTTGGGCACAGAAATATATATATATATATATATATATATATATATATATATATATATATATATATATATATATGAATTACCATGTTTCAAAAACAAAAAACTTCAAATTCAATTATATTAAATTAAAAGCATTAGTTCTGTTTCATCTTCAAGCGAATTTTGGAATTATAGTCTGTAAATTTACATTGAGCACTGTTTTGTAAAAATAAAAATATCAATAAGAACACCTGATTACATATCTTACTGTTCTTTCTTTTTTTACTATAATATATATATATATAATATATATATATATATATATATATATATATATATATATATATATATATATATATATATATATATATATATATATATAATAAAATATAGTTTTAAGGTATGCTATATTTATGAGCCAATATCAGAGATAGAGCGTCTTGCCTGATGAATCCGCTTATCATGAAACAGATTGTCGCCTCTGGGCGTTGAATTAAATGCCTCTCTCTCTCTCTCTCTCTCTCTCATATATATATATATATATATATATATATATATATATATATATGTGTGTGTGTGTGTGTGTGTGTGTGTGTGTGTGTGTGCGCGCGCGTTATTTCAAACGTTATTATTAGTGGACATTCTTATTTGAAATACACCCCCACCATTTTTATTTTAAACAATGTGTATTACGTCAACCGGCCTGTGCATCCAAGAAATCTTAATAAAGAAAATATGCTCACCGGAAGTCGTTAAACATATTCTTTGTACATATATATATATATATATATATATATATTTTTGGTAACCGTATATATATATATATATATATATATATATATATATATATATATATATATATATATATATATATAGGGTGACCAAAAAAACGGGAATTTTTGAAGTGCGTATTGCCAGACATGAGCAAGTGGCGACACTGCGAGACAGTGACTTTGAGCAAGTAAACATTTCGCCATTTTAGTAACGAGAATGAAATTCACATTATCCTAGCTGAGATGTTGAAGCAGTCAATGAAGATTTCAAGAATGCATTCGTACAGGAGGACGCCATCTACAGGACGCAATTTAAAAAAAAAATGAAAATTCCATCATTGTTTCTTAAATGTCATGTTTTAAGGTTTCAATTACTATGAATTCAATATTTTTCTTCCATCACTCTTGGTTTTATTGGATTGTTAAAAAGTTCCCGTTTTTTGGGGGTCACCCTGTGTATATTAATTGACCCGAAAGTTAAAAAGGCACAATAAATGTTTAGAAGTGACAAAATGTTCGGTTACTTCTGCAGCCTTCGTCAGTATTTGAGATTGAATATTGTTTTTTTCTCACACTATACAATATCTATCACTGTTATTCTGGACAACAATTTTCTCGTAGACAAGACATTTGTTAGCTATATCCTGGCAACATTTAGTTCCTGATAATGACCATGATAGTCGAAACTACTTGAATAAAAGCAGAACAAAAATATGAACTTCAGACAGTTGATCCAAAATTATGATCTGGCCGTGCAACAAATTATTCCAAAATTTCAAAAATTAAATAAAAATTAAGCAGACATTCTTGCAGCAAAACTTTTTCTTATCTATCTATCTATCTATCTATCTATCTATCTATCTATCTATCTATCTCAGTATATCCAGATCTATCTATCTATCTATCTATCTATCTATCTATCTATCTATCTATCTATCTATCTATCTATCTATCTATCTCAGTATATCCAGATCTATCTATCTATCTATCTATCTATCTATCTATCTATCTATCTATCTATCTATCTATCTATCTATCTATCTCAGTATATCCAGATCTATCTATCTATCTATCTATCTATCTATCTATCTATCTATCTATCTATCTATCTATCTATCTATCTCAGTATATCCAGATCTATCTATCTATCTATCTATCTATCTATCTATCTATCTATCTATCTATCTATCTATCTATCTATCTATCTCAGTATATCCATATCTATCTATCTATCTATCTATCTATCTATCTATCTATCTATCTATCTATCTATCTATCTATCTATCTCAGTATATCCAGATCTATCTATCTATCTATCTATCTATCTATCTATCTATCTATCTATCTATCTATCTATCTATCTCACTATATCCAGATCTATCTATCTATCTATCTATCTATCTATCTATCTATCTATCTATCTATCTATCTATCTATCTATCTCACTATATCCAGATCTATCTATCTATCTATCTATCTATCTATCTATCTATCTATCTATCTATCTATCTATCTCATTGTGTTTGTATCTATCTATCTATCTATCTATCTATCTATCTATCTATCTATCTATCTATCTATCTCAGTCTGTTCATATCTATCTATCTATCTATCTATCTATCTATCTATCTATCTATCTATCTATCTATCTATCTATCTAAATTGTGTTTATATCTATCTATCTATCTCATTTTGATCATATCTATCTATCTCATTGTGTTTGTATCTATCTATCTATCTATCTATCTATCTATCTATCTATCTATCTCATTTTCATCATATCTATCTCATTTTGATCATATCTATCTATCTATCTATCTATCTATCTATCTCATTTTGATCATATCTCTCTCTCTCTATCTCATTTTGATCATATCTAACTCTCTTTCTATCTATCTATCTATCTATCTATCTATCTATCTATCTCAGTCTGTTCATATCTATCTATCTATCTATCTCAGTCTGTTCATATCTATCTATCTATCTATCTCAGTCTGTTCATATCTATCTATCTATCTATCTATCTATCTATCTATCTATCTATCTATCTGTCTATCTAAATTGTGTTTATATCTATCTATCTATCTCATTTTGATCATATCTATCTATCTCATTGTGTTTGTATCTATCTATCTATCTATCTATCTATCTCATTTTCATCATATCTATCTCATTTTGATCATATCTATCTATCTATCTCATTTTGATCATATCTCTCTCTCTCTCTATCTCATTTTGATCATATCTATCTCTCTTTCTATCTATCTATCTATCTATCTATCTATCTATCTATCTATCTATCTATCTATCTATCTATCTATCTATCTATCTATCTAATGCCCGTCCTTCCTACTAGAAGAAAAAAAAGAAAAAGAAAAAATACGACGGTGATCACTTATGAGTCAATCTAATGCAAAATCCTGTCATTTGAAAATTCCCGTCCCTACCCCCCTCCTTATTTGAATTCTGACTTCCATGTCTCAAATATGTGTAGCGATCGGCGATACCATTTTTATTTTTAATTTTTTTAATTTTTTATCAGCGTCGAACTTAACTGATAAGTTGACACTTCGCTAAGAAAAATAAAATATATTTTTTCTCCTAGTTTAATTTCTGAATAATCTTGAAATAATATCAAACTTGTTGCTCGGTTAACCTTAGCATTTGACATTTGAATTTTGAATTTTAAATTTAACTGTTAATTTAAAATTTAATTTTTATATTGATTTCTAATTTAATCTAATCTTAACTTTATTGCACTATTTGATTGTATTTATACTAGAGTATGTTGTCATGTTATTTTAAGTTACGATATACTAGTATTCTGATTGGTCATCATAGGTTACGTAACAAAGTTTCCGCTACTGAGGGGTTTGGTTGGCTTTTGAACTCTTAAAACCGTTTATTTTCCATTCAAATTCATCACTTGACAAGACATCTGAAGTGTCAGAACAAAATTGCAAGTTTTGTAGTGATTTTATAACATACATTTGTTGTAAATTTGAATATATATATATATATATATATATATATATATAGTTTACGAAAAACTAGGTAATCCATGTGGGTACACGCAAGGAGGATAAAATCCAGAGAGCCCAATGTAAATCAGAGCTAATAATTTAAATAAAAACAGACCACTTTAAGGTTCCATATAATAAATTATTTCACCACAGCCCTTTTAAAGGATCGCGGATCATCAGATTTTACTTCCAAAAGTTGAAACAAAAAATTTCTCACTCTCTCTCTCTCTCATTCTCTCTCTCTCTCTCTCTCTATATATATATATATGTATATATATATATGTATATATATGTATATATATATATATATATATATATATATATATATATATATATATATATATATATATATATATATTAAATTTTGCATTAAAGTGATCACCGTCACATTTTCTTGGTAGGAAGGATGGTCATTAATGGATTAGAGGTAAAAACCATTCATTAACGCCGAAATTTTGGAAAAAAACTATTACTAATAGCGGAGATAGATAGATAGATAGATAGATAGATAGATAGATAGATAGATTGTAAATTTGAATAAATATTATTAGCTGTACTCGGTATTGAGCATAATAGAAATTGGCGCTATTACGTTTTTCTTAAACACATACACACACACATATACGCACAACAAATATGTAAATATAAATGTGAACATAATGAGGTCAACACCGAGCGGTGACAGTCTATATATATATATATATATATATATATATATATATATATATATATATATATATATATATATATATATACAGTCTTATATGTTTGTTTGAATGTAAATGATTCTTACTCACCTAAGTGCGCCACAAAAAATACAGGAAACAAATACTCCCGTCATGCCTTGAAACACACCCAGCGTCTCAATGACAAATTTTGGCAAAAGCTGTAAGAAAAACAAAGATGTCTTTTTAAAAGACGAAGACCCGAAGGTTAGTAATCACAAAAAGGGTAAAATGATGAAAACTGTTGAAACTATTGAGTCCTAATTTGTGAAAATATTTATCAAGAATAATGAAAATTTCTCTTATTTTTTATTTTGTGAAGAATATATTCGCCTAATTGTTCAGGGCTGCTATGTTCACCTATGTGCAGTGGGACAGAGTCATGATCGCAAACATCTTGAAGGGACTTCAAGATGTTTGCGATCATGACTCTCCGCAATTTCCTGTCCGTTTTAGCTTTTAATAATGTTTTTTGTTATCTCTCCTAAACACTGTTTTCTTACTCAAGTTCAAGTCGTTTTTTTTTGCGTTGTTTTCCTCTGTCCTCCTTCAATCTGTACTGTGAGTATCAGATTTTCCAAGCCTTCTTTCCTCATTATGTACCCTAGGAATTGCATCTACCTGTTCCGAAAAATAACATTTAAGCAATAAATATGTCAGATTAATAAATAAAATCCATCTATTGTTTAGAAATTATTTTACTATATAAAAATACTTTGTAAATGAAAAGGGATTGTGTTTGATCATGAAGAATGGAATCAATACATGTAATCAAGAAATGTATTTACCTTACTGTAATCTTCATCAGGTGCACAATTAGCATAGTTTGCATAAATTACAAGCCCGGTAATAGTAAGGAGTGTCGTCATGAGCAGAGCGACCGGAAGCGCTGCGTAAATCGACCTGGAGAACAACAACAACAACAACGATAATAATAATTAAAAAAATGTGGCGCATGAGGACATTAATAATTTCAGTTGTAGTTGGAACCATCAGTTTGTTTGGAAAAAGTTCCGATGAACTCATTGAAGGGATTCCTGGTATTCCAAACCTTAAAGAAATATTAAAAAATGTACTCACAAATACAGCTCACACCTTACGAAGGGCTTTATCTATGTAAAATGGGTGTGATCTTAAGTATTTTTTTTAATGCTCAGTGGAAAATATCATGATGCCATTTCTGATCTCTGGTTGGGAGCCGGAATGAAATGAATATACACCAGAAACCAAATGAATAATAATAATAATAATAATAATAATAATAATAATAATAATAATAATAATAATAATAAAATGTGGCACATGAGGACATCAATAATTTCAGTTGTAGTTGGAGCCCTCGGTTTGAATGGAAAAGGTTCCGATGGACTCATTGAGGAAAAAACTCTGGTGGCCCATGATTTAAAGAAATACAAAAAATTGTACTCACAATACCTTACGATAGGCATTATCTATGTAAAATGTATGCGATCTTAGTTTTTTTTTTACAAAAATGAACAGTGAGAAATGTCATGAAGCCATTTCTGACCTTAGGTCTCTGGTTGGGACCCGGAAGGAAATGCGTATATAACAGAAATCAAAGGAACTGACAACAAAAACAATAGCAATAAACAAATAAATAAGTTACAGTGCAATGTAAACTTTCTTTTTAACCACTGTAAACAAATATTTACAAAACGGAAACTGTTAACAAAAGAACTTGAAAATGCTTACAAGAAATGGGGACTGAAAACAAACCCAGCCTAACTGTAAATTTATAACAAACATAAATGATAACTTCATTATAGATGGCGAGGCTGTTGGAAATGTTGAAAGAAGAAGCTTTGACCTCTGACCTCTGACCTAACTCAGGTGGCACAATGGGGGAAGGACGTGCTTGCAAAATTCAATACGCGGTCCAGAGTCTTAGGCGCTAATCTTTATTTTGTACGGATATTTTTCTTCTGGGCGGCCGACTCAAACCAGATGTGTTTCCTCGCTTTTTGTCCAGAGGATACATTGTCTCTTTCTTATCGTCGGGAAGTGCGGAAGGACGGGTAGTCTTGGTTTTGCTCAATTAAATTTGGCTTCGTTTATCCTTGGGACTGTTTGTGATTTCATTTTATGAATGTAGACATTTGACTGAGATTCTAGTGTTTTTCTTCGTGATATCGATTACCAGATTTCTTTTTTGATTAAAAACCAAGAAGACATGTTCCAACGGAATCACAAAATATTTGGATACAACTTTTACTGGCAGCAAACCGCCTGCATAATGAGTTCAGCAGATATTCGAAAATAAAAATGAGTGTAAGACAAGGATGCATCTTCTCACCGGACTTATTCAACTTATACAGCGGGGCAATTCTGAGGAAATTAGAAGTCCTAACAGGATTCATTATTGGCGGTCACAATCTTAACAAGATAAAATATGCAGATGAGACCGTGTTGATAGCAGACACGGAAAGACAACTCCTACAGAAGGCAGTGAAGGAATACGAGAAGAAAGGATTAAACATCAAATGCAAGAAGACAGAATGCAGGGTTGTTAGCAAAAGCCCAAAGTGCGAATTTCAAATCGGAGATACCAAAATCAGACAAGTGCGGAAATTTAAATATCTGGGAAGTTTTTCTAACAGAGGACGGAAAGTGCAACACTGAAAGCCAAAGGCTCATTAGTATAGCCAAAGAAGCCTCCCAGAAGCTAAGCAGAGTATTAAGAGACAGAAAAATGTCGTTAGAAACAAAGAAAAGAGTACTGAACGGGTTATGTGATATCTGTCATCCTATATGGCAGTGAATGCTGGGCAATCTCCTCAACGATGAACAAGAGACTTGAAGCAAGAGAAATGTCGTTCTACAGAAAGATGCTGAGGATACCAAGGACCGAACATGTGAGCAACAACGAGGCTTTAAAGAAAATGAAAACAAAAAGGAAACTTATACTTAACATCAGGAACAGAGAGCTGAATTTTCTGGGGGACATAATGAAGAAAGAGGGAATGGAAAATTTGTTACTCACAGGACAGATTGAAGGCAAGAGGAACAGAGGAAAACAACGCATAACATACATAGAGATCTTGAGTAAATGCATGGCGGAACAGGTTTGAGGTGAAATAACAAAAGACAAAATTTATTAAGAGTTATAAAAGATAGGAAATTGTGGAGAGTCATAATCGCCTACGTCCTGAAAGGACACGACACATAAAGAAGAAAATACGCCAAAAGTGGAGAGGAGAATTTGGAAAGTTCGCCTGTATTTTGAATACAAACTCGTACCCCAGCCGCATATATATATATATATATATATATATATATATATATATATATATATATATATATATATATATATATATATGTACAAATGTAAAAGAACGAAGAATAAAATTCCAACGTTCAAAACATTAATTTAAAACAGGGCTCAGTACAAGAGTAAAGCAATAAATATTTATTATATAGTGGTAACCATCATTGTTAACTACCTGATGAGACATTATTCATTCAACGTCGAAACAAAATGTACAATTTTGTAGTAGTAACTTAAATGTACTAATGTAACAGTGTATAATATATATATACATATATATATATATATATATATATATATATATATATATATATATATATATACCCAAGTATAGGATTGGTGTATACGGAATAAATTCCAATAACCAACAAATGCTATTCTTAAAAGAGTGCTCAATACAGAGTAGAGCAAATATAATTATTTATTTAAAAATTATAACATAAATATGTTATAAAATCACTACAAAATGGCTATTTTTGTAGTGATTTTATAACATATTTATGCTATAAGTTTTAAATAATTATATATATATATATATATATATATATATATATATACATATGTGTGTGTGTGTGTGTGCGTGTGTGTGTGGTGTGTGTGTGTAAAGGTTCAAATTGTAAAATTTAGTAGAAAAACACTAAACAAAACAATCTGCAATGTTATTTGTCCTGATCTGGCATCTCGGCTCCAGTCCCTTTCCTACCGCCGTAACGTACATTTCCTGTGCTTTTTCTATAAATACTTTCATGGAAATTGTTCTGATGAATTTAACCGCAGTACTAGATTGGTAACAAGATCTCATTGTTTTATAGTTGGAATGGCTAGATGTAACCCTACGTTCTATTTTTAAATGTCTCTTCTATCTCACTTCACGCTCGTGGAACTCTCTTCCGGCTCCTTGCATCGCAGTCAACTTTGACCTTCAAATATTTAAATGCAATGTCAATCGTTATCTTCTGTCTTCATAATTCTTGTTTTCTTTATTGTCCTCTCTCCTTAATAGTAGATTTTCTCATATTCTCTCACACCCAGTAACCTCTTGCATATTCTCAGTGGCTTTAGTGCCCTGTTTGGGGTGAAATGATGTAAAATAAAAATATATATATCAATATGGAACATAATTAGAACAGTTTTGCTTATTAATCTTTCTCATTTGAACACATTGCAGCTAGGAAAAGATTCTTGATAAAATCCAAAGAAGAATCTGTAATGCTATTGGTCTTGCCAAGGTCTCATCATTTTACAGTAGAAATGGCTACATGTAACCTTAAGTTCTATGCCAACAGTTTATTCTATCTCACTTCTCGTTTGTGGAACACACTTCCAGCTCCTTGCCTCGCAGTCAGCTTTGACCTCCAAAAATTAAATGCAATGTCAATCGTTATCTTTCTTCTTAATTCTTGTTCTTCTTTTCTCTCCCTGGCAATTGACTTCGGCTCAGGAAGCTCTCTGGTTGCATAAAATAGTTATAGATCCGAGTCTACCACATTCTACTAGATAGTCCTTGAACCTACAAAAAAAGATTCATCCGCCCTTTGACAAGTTTTGATTTTCTAATCCGAGAGGTTTGGTCGGGGAACCGGTTCAGTCACCGATGAACCGACCATGCGCCAGATGGTAATGCGTTACATGGTACCAGGCATAGAAATGCAATGTCCTTCCAGTTTACGGAATTTCTATGAAAAGCATAAAAACTCGAATGACTGTAGATAGTTAAGGAAAGCAAGAAGAAAGTTGGTTGGATGATTTTATTTAGCGACATATCAACCTCTATGGGCTATTTAATGCCGAAATCCAAATATTTTGATTGGTTTGGGTGGTTTATTTTGTTTAACGGCATATCAACCACTATAGATTATTTAATGCCGAAATCTAAATATTTTGATTGGTTTGGTTTGGTTGATTTTGTTTAGCGGCATATCAACCTCTATGGGTCATTTAATGCAGAAATCTAAATATTTTGATTGGTTTGGTTGATTTTGTTTAGCGGCATATCAACCTCTATGGGTTATTTAATGCCGAAATCTAAATATTTTGATTGGTTTGTTTGGTTGATTTTGTTTAGCGGCATATCAACACCTCTATGGGTTATTTAATGCCGAAATCTAAATATTTTGATTGGTTTGGTTGATTTTGTTTAGCGGCATATCAACCTCTATGGGTTATTTAATGCCGAAATCTAAATATTTTGATTGGTTTGTTTGGTTGATTTTGTTTAGCGGCATATCAACACCTCTATGGGTTATTTAATGCCAAAATCTAAATATTTTGATTGGTTTGGTTGACTTTTTTTAGCGGCATATCAACACCTCTATGGATTATTTAATGCAGAAATCTAAATATTTTGAACACAAATTGTTGGTCATTTTGCTATTAAATCTATTGTTAGTAATTCTGCTTTAAAAATGTATTTTTGGTAATTTTACTATAAATATGTATGCTTGATAATTTTTTTACATAAAAATATATTGCTGGTATTTTTACTATAAAAATGTATTTTTTATACATTCATAGTGTTTTGTTTTGTTTGGGGGTTCACTATTTGCCCATAGCTGGGATCCTAACAGGTGTTGCTATTACGGGTCAGGTTGGACCAAGGAAGAACAGCTATTAAGGTGTCGGAAGAAGAATGCAACAACTATTAATATAAGAAGAAAATAATCATAGGTCTTAACAAAAGCGAGAACGAAAGGTGTGAGCTGCGTATCTAGGGCATAAAATTAAGTAGGTAAAGAAATTGAATTAGAGTAACAGACGACAGAATTGTGTGGCATAGAAATCCGAAATTGCATAGAAATAACGAATCATATTTCTTATAACACGTTTTAAATATTGTTTCGACGTTTTAAAATGCCGTGTAACTTTCGACCACAAGCTTATTTATAGCTCAGCACTTTCAAAAATAAAACTGACTTACGCAATGGCGTGTTTCTTTTTGGGAAGAGAAACGAATCTTTGGATTATCATTTGGTTGAAACTGAAAGAGGCGATTCCAGTGAATGTGGATCCAAGTACCGTACTCCATACTGAGTACAGAATCCGAGGATCCGGGTCAAATCTGTAAATAATATAAATAAATAAATATAAATAAACAAATTGAATAAAAAAATAAAACGAAAAATAAAAGAAATTTTCTTATACCTGTGGCTAAAAAATCTTTTAGTTTCACCTAATTTAACAAATTGAAAGGGAGATAATGTTTCCGCTCAAGGACAAGCATTGCTTTTACAGCCTTCATCGGTATCTATGAAATATCTTGGCCCATGAAAAAGGATTCAGGATAAAGATATTTCTAAAGAGATATTTCATCAACTGCTTCATGACTATCATTGCTTTTACTACCTTGATCAGCATCTATTGTCTATTAATGTAGTCTGTGTAAAAATATTCAGAGTAAATAAATTCCTCGTGAGATATCTCGTCAGCTGCTCCAGAATAATCATTGCTTTCACTGCATTCATTCGTATCTACGAATTGTCTTGAATCGTGAGTTGATTCACTGCCCGTGAAAAAAGCCTCGGAAGAAATAAATTTCTCAAGAGATATCTCCAGCTGCTTCAGGAAAATCATTGTTTTTGATGCCTTTGTCGGCGCCCATTGACTGGAATCATTATACGGTTCACTGCCTATCTAAAAAGACTCATTACAACCAATCTTTTAAAGAGATATCTCGTTGCCAAAGGGTTAAAGGTTATATTCATTGTTGCTTGTAACCTTTCTTTTAGTCATTGTGACGTTTAAATGCATTATATCTAAGATTCAGAATTGTATAGTCGGTACCCGCACGCATCTGATCATCGGAATCGTCATCCTTTCTCCTTATTCGCGTTCTCCTTTCTGGTGGCGATGACGGAGATGTCTGTGAAGGCCCAGACTACTCCTGAAGTGTTGTGAGGAGAGTGGGTGGTGGACGCGGCTGGGCGAGTCGACTCCCCTGACAACAGGTCGTTGATCCTCTGCATGTTGACGGTTGGACTCAAAAGTCTCGGTTTCCTTCCGAGTATGGTCCTACGCCAGGAAGGCCGATTCGCAGAAACGGTTTTCGATGTCGCTGTTTACCTGTGCCACGGATGTTTCCAACTGATTCTTGAAGCGTCGTTTTGCCTCTCCGCCTAGTCATCGGTTACGATATTACACCGAGACTTCGTTTATTAAAATTTTATTTCGACCTTTTACTTGTTCACTTACATGTTTTCATACATAAACAACGATTAAGTACAATGATTAAGTAGGGTGAACCGGGGTAATTCCACCCACGGGGGAATTCCACCCCCTTTACATATTCAAAGGTGGTTTCACGCTCCTCACAACTTACAATCTCCCGATTACAAGCCATGGTGCCAGATGTAGATTATAGACACACCCAGCATTCGCAATTAAGAAGTGTTTCCAGACCAAACAACACCTACAATCTCCTGATCAGAAGCCTTGCTGTCGGATGCAGTATATCGTCATACCCAGGACTAGTAATTAAGTAGTGGTTCGAAGCTACTTAAAACCTACAATCTATATATAATATGTGCGAATAATAATGATAACAATATATATATATATATATATATATATATATATATATATATGTATATATATATATATATATATATATATATAGAGAGAGAGAGAGAGAGAGAGCTTATATATATACATATATATATATATATATATATATATTAGTAGTAATCTTATAAGTATAAGAAAATATACTCGTTCGGCAAACCTTTGGTGTCTTGATTTGCAAATAATCAAACCAATACCTAAGTGAAAAAAGGTATTAAAAAAAGAAAGACCCAAGAACATGTACGTTAGCTGAAAATAATCGTCTAGAATGCAAGTCCAAAGCCCAATACCCCGATACGAGTACACAAAATAACTGCTGTCAGGAGTGCTGTTTCATCCCTAACTTGAGTTGTCCATTTAATAGAGTTGCTTCCCTTGAATAGCATTTCCTTTCCAGAAGGCATGTTGGTGGGAAATGTGACTGCTTCAAGCTTGAAAACATCATCCTACTCCATCCATCAAGTAAGTACACCTTTCGCACTTTTTATGATGAGATCATAGAGTCAAGATGTTGCTTTCTTAATCTGACACAGGTTATACTAATTTGTTACCTTTTTTTCTTCACTTTGAAACACTCAGTCTTTCTATTTTAGGCCTAGTATAGTCAACAGGTGGGTTTTATCATCTATGCCTCTTGGGGGAAATCCACCCCCTAGACAAAAAGAAAAACAGTTGCCAGGATATATGGGGAGAGTCTGACATCTGCTGAATTTATTCAGAGGATGGCACAAGAAGAGGAAGAAAGGCAGCCTAAAAGAGCAAAACTCGGGCCAGCTAAAAAGAGGGAGGGAAAGGGAAGAGGGAAGGGAAGAGGGAAGGGAAAAGGAAAGGGAAAAGGAAAGGGGAAGAAATCAAGAGTGGAAATATCTGCTGATGACGAGTCCGAGCTAGAGTTCAATTGTGACACTGAAAGTGATGAAGATTGGCAGCCAAAACGGTCAGCCCGAGTTGGCAACAACGATGAAGATGAAACTTCCTCAGCAAGAAAGCAGAAAGTAAAGAGAAATGGAAAGGGAAAGAAAGAACATGCTACCATCTCTGATGACGATTCACAAATCGGGGACAGTGATGAGGGCTGGTCAAACCAGTCACCCCATGGTGATGATGACGACAATGATGAACAAACTCCGTCAACCCGGTCAAGAAACCTCTTCGAAAACTTTTCAGTCAAACAATAGGCTAGGCTACCTTGTGTGGGGTGTAGAGCTGGCTTTGTTCATGTTAGGTGCCTTTGAAAAGACACTGTAGGCCAGTTATATTGTTACACTTTTGATGCTCAAAGGAGGCAAAGGGAATGGAAGGAAGATGGGGGGTGGAATTGCCCCTTTTTTCGTAAATATTGAAATTGATTTAAAACATGTTTTTTTCACTGACCCTTTTACATGAGTTCAATTTTTTTTTACATATTAAACTGTTTTGACCTATATGTGTGTGTGTTAAGTTTTCTTTTAGTAAAAACTATTATTTTGTCTTTGGCAGCCATTTTTGTAAAGTTGGGGGTGGAATTACCCCGGTTCACCCTAGAATGTTTTTTTTTTAAACTTTTCTTGGAAGGTAACGTTTTCATCATTTTAAACAATTGGCGATTTTAACAAAGGAAGATCATGTGTCTAAATATCAGGACTTTCAGTATCTGTTTATATTTCTGAGATGAGGTATTATGTACATTATTTACATTATTCGGACTATTGTCCTCATCTTTGTCGCCATATTTATTACAACGTTTCGGCCGTTTTACGCTCCGGCCTTCTTCAGAACTAACTGTGCCATGTGTCCGTGAGGACATCTGTGTATGAATTTCTGTGTATTATAAATCTAATGTCTTCAGCAACCTTTTTTACCAGTGCTCATATTGCAATTTTTGCTGTTATCATCATGTTTTTACCATAGCTCATATTGCAATTTTTGTTGTTATTATCTCTTTTCTCTGGAACTCCTTGTTACTGGTCCCCATATTGTATTGGATAAAGGCGTTAGTTAGATCCAGTGACAGGACCCAAAGAGTGTGAGTTCAATACCCGGCTAAGGCAGTGGAGAACTTTCAGAGGGAAATTAACAGGAGATAACTGATAACTAGAACAGTCTACCCCAGTGAGCGAAATAAAGGGTTCAGTTCGACATTCCAACCACCTGAAGAAGGCCGGAGCGTACAACGGACGAAACGTTGTCATAAATATGGCGACAAAGATGAGGACAATAGTCTGAATAATGTATCAGAATGTTCATAATTTTTTTATCTCTGGAGAAGAAATATATTTTTATTTAAAAAATTATTTTTGTATGAATAAATTAGAAAGCAATCAGTAATATCATCTGTGATAATATGATATCAAGACTTCATTTTTTAATTATAGAGAAATCTTAAAAAAAACAAAACAATCAACCTTTCCCTATATTTGCTTACCCGTATGGTCTTCTGTCGCGAAAATGGCTGAGGCACTTTCAACGAAAGATTTACCATGAATCTTTTTTAGTAGTGTGGTTCATTTTATGATAACCCACATCTTATACGATCCACTGTTGCCTATGCTTGGTTTAACGCCTATCCACATATATTGTGTACCCGGCGAGGAATTATTTCTCCGCAGAAGCAATCATCTCCGAGACGAAGTTATGGAACAATGATGCATGGTGGAGCCTCTTATTGACATTTACAAGAGTACAAGAGCGGTTATTACTAAAAAGCCAAGATGTCAATTTAAAATAAAGAAAATAATAGAACAAAAAAAGTAATATTTCAAATTTTATGTGATTTACGGGCGATGAATTGTCAGGCTACTAATTAAATATATTTTTTTCAATATACTATTTAGATAAGCCCGTATCAACAACAACAACGTCATTTGATGGGTCAGAATATAGCCAACAATGGCGACTCGTGGTCGAAGATGAGATAAAAGCATTAGTGGTAGCGAATTTGAGACTGAGGCTTGCAACTCTGGGGACCGAATAATATGGCTGCTAACTCAACGCGTAACAATGATATCGAACTAAGCGGGAAACATTATGGGCCACTCGTAAAAGGGACTCTGGGTAACAGGCTAGATGCCGAGAATAGGGAGAAAGTAGCGCTCCTCCTCTGACAACAACAACAACAACAACAACAACAACAACAAAAACCTTAGACTATATACTGTATGGCAGTAAATGTTGGACAATTTCCTCAAAGATGATGAAACATGAAAAATGAGGTCGTTGTAGAGGCATAAAGAGAGGCGGTAAGACGTGGATGTTATAATCATATGTAAGACAGATATTGTTTGACTCTAGACCAGTTCTTTGGAAGAAGCTGTATGTGTAGAACTTCCGCCTTACTAAAGGAATACGAAGAGAATGATGACGATGAATTGACGCCTTCTACGTGTCATGGCAGGTCATAGTCGTAAAGGTTTGATATATATATATATGTTTCATCATCTGTGAGGTAATTCATCAGATATGGTTCTACAGAATAATGATGAGAACACCATAGACGGAGCATGTAAGCAATGTGGAAAGTTTAAGGAAAATGAAAGCAGAAAGGTCGCTTACATTTAAAATTAGAAAAAGAATGTTGAAATATCCGGGGCATATAATGAGGAAAGAAGGCTTGGAAAATTTGACACTCGCAGTGCATATGTAAGGCTGAGCGACAGAGGGAATGGGAAGTTCATTAAAAAAACATCGCAAAGAGCTACAAAGTAGAGGAAGTTGTGGAGAGCCATGAAAGTAAAACTGACAGCTGCTTTCAAAAATAACCTTCAATCAGTTGTCAACTGTGGCTTGTTAATGTTAACGTCTCTAAAACGAAACATTTACAGGTCTGAATGTCCGAGAAATTGTCATTCAGGCCGGTAAATGTTGTTAATACTGTTTATTATAAACAGAGCATTTACTGAAATATTTGTATCTATAAAAAGAACGTATAAACATAAAAAAATGTCTTAAAAAATAATTGTCGGAAATTGTCCATTTCATAATATATATATATATATATATATTTTATATATATATATATATATGTATGTGCGTGTGTGTTTTTTGTGTGTGTGTGTGTTTTTTTGTGTGTGTGTGTGTGTGTGCGTGGAGGTGGACAAACAGCTGTCCATATCCATAGAATTCTGCGTTTTGTGTTTACTTACAAAAAGTATGGCCACCTATTTCCCTGGGTGATCAGATTAGCCACACGAGAGGTGCCCCCGACCTTCTGCACACCGATAATGTTCATAACAATCAAACTGCTGAGGATGACGATCATTTGAAAGACGTCTGTCCAAATCACGGCACGGAAACCACCCTGCGTCAAAACGAAAAACGATGCAAAATTATTATGTCATATCTTCATTTTCATTTCTCCATCTCTCTCTCTCTCGCTAACATTTCCACTCTCTCTCCACCCCCCACATATATATATATATGACTACTTTTCACTCAGTATATGGCCCAAGAGCCAATCAAGATAGAGGGTAACTAAATGAGGTTGTTGTAAGGCCGTAAAGAGAGGAGGTAAGACGTGCATATTATAAGGATATGTAGGACAGATATTGTTTGACCCCAGACCAGTTCTTTGGAAGAAGCTGTATGAGTAGAACTTCCGCCTTACCAAAGGAATACGAAGGGAATGATGATGATGATGATGATTTGACACCTTCTACGTCTTATGGCAGGTCATAGTCGTAAAGGTTTGATATATATATATATATATATATATATATATGATAATTATATATATAATTATATATATGTGTATATGAATTATATATATAATTATATAAATATATAAATGTATATAAATTATATATAATTAATTAGTAATGGTCAAAGTGACTTATCTCCTGAGGTTCGAGTAACACACTCATTAGTAACAGATTTTCCAATAAATCTATGGAATTGTTGCCAAATATCATATTCTTAATTCTTCTCTACCAAAACAATACGCTTATACACATACAAACACAAACACACCCACAAACACACACACACACACTGATATATATATATATATATATATATATATATATATATATATATATATATATATATATATATATATATATATATATATATATATACTCATACACAAGGTGCGATAAGTAAATTGTCGCCATTTTATTTTAATTTCGAGCATGGGCGTTTGTTGTCGATTTTGTTGACAACACAGTATAGTAGGGTCAGTTGGACACCTTCTGTGAGAAAAAAAAGTACCATTACGCAATTCACTCCGCCAGAAGTTTGGAAACGACATACTGTACTGCTTGACATTCGCACCGGAAGCTCAAATACACACATTTCAGAATGTTTGGGTGTCAGTCTTAGGACAGTGCAGAGGATTCGGAAAGAGTTGGATGAGTCTAATCCATCGTCATCTTCGTCGGTACCCGTCCGTCTCGAGAGACGATGGAGTAGCGCGGTGCGCTACAAGCCTGGGCGGTATACATGGAGAACTAGGGCTGCCCAGACGTCTAGTTCCCCCTCTCGGCCTTGCTAGCAGAGTCCAAAGGAGAGGATAAACCAATGCAGTTTAGTACCAACGCGGCTGCAGGAGTTGCCGGAAGGTATCACAAAGTGCCGTCCATCCGCATTCGGGGCTCCACTCCGGGTTTGAATTCAGAGTTGTCCTTCTCCTAGACCAGTTACCATCCAAGGCTATAGAACCCAGTCTGTCCTGCTATTTACCCATAGATGGAGGAAGAAGAAGAGGATTCACACCTTTCCCAAAGGTATTAGCACGTAAGTGAATGTAATAGATTCGACTTGGAGATTTCATGAGATTTTTGTGTAATTTAGGTAAATATATCTGTTAAATGAGATTTTTGTGTAATTTAGGTAAATATATCTGTTAAATGAGATTTCATGAGATTTTTGTGTAATTTAGGTAAATATATCTGTTAAATGAGATTTCATGAGATTTTTGTGTAATTTAGGTAAATATATCTGTTAAATGAGATTTCATGAGATTTTTGTGTAATTTAGACTTCAATTTATCCATCGCAACATATATATATATATATATATATATATATATATATATATATATATATATATATAATTATTTGAATTGCCCATGTAGTGCTGGTGTTAATAAAATAGTGCTCGATGTAATATAACAGAGCTATTAAGTATATATTAATAAATATACATATTATCCCTCACCGATAGCACAACTCGGAGTTTCATGCAAAACGCAACTTCAGGTTTTGAGTATGGACTGACCGTTGGGTAAATTGAATTAAAAAATATATGTTTACCGCAATACTGGCGCAGTTAGGTATTATATATATTGGGATTATAGTCTTTTGAAATTATAGTTTTTAAGAATTTTTTTTCAAAAACTATATTTCTTAAAATATTATATTTGGCAATTAAAATAATTGGGATTATCATATGAACGTAAAAATTTTGTATTTATTTATAATATTATTTTTATTTAATTTTAGTCTCGTGAATCATCAATTATTTAATTAATTGGAGATTACTTAATCCTATTAAAAATAGTAATATTAAAAATAAAAATTAAACAGTAATTATTAACAATAAATAATAATATATAATAAACCGTAACATACACTAAAAATTAAACCGTGGTTAGTGTTAGATTTGTTCTCGTTTATAGAGAAAATTAAATTAAATCTATGATTAATAGATCCGATAAAATAATCAACAAGGCAGATAAAACGGGTAACTATCGCATAGTCGATGCAAATATATGCTATAAAGCTATTAACAGGGAAGTCAATGAATTTTATTAAAAGGCACCCAGCAACTGGGAAAATAGCTAGGGAAGCAAAAAAAAAAAGAAAAAAAGAAAAAAAGACAATGAAGTAAAAATCGATGAGGGAATGTAAAAATTACACAAACCACAAACATTCATCACAGATAAAAACCATAAGGCTAATTTTCTAAACAGCTCTCAATACCGATTACTCAACCCGACAAAAAATAATAAAACTTCCCGTCAATTCAAGGAGAGCTCGTCTGGTTGCCGAGAAAGCGGGGCACGCCGTTGTCCGAGAGCGAATCCAGTACAATCGTTGGATGAAACAGAGACTACCAGCTCATATATCCCAGAGGCTCGAGGATTTCTTCAACAGAATTACTAATGAAGAAAACCAGAGAAGGATCCAAAATGACCTGGATAAATCCTTCAGACATGAATTCGATGTAGTCACGGCTCGCCAAGTACAAAATTTAAATAGATTGAAAGATCAGAAGGTGACGCACAAGGTCCATCAGCCACCAGTGAAAGCAGTAGTCAGCATAAGCCAATATCAGCTGAGTGCCTCTGAGAAGTCAGTATTGAATAAGGGTCTCAACTTCACCACAACCATCAGGCGAGTGCCATACATGGACATCATCACCAGAGTCGAGGAGGTGGCCTTGAACATCCCTCAGGCTCAGGCGGATGAACTGTGATGGAAAGTGAGAGAGACCTTGGCGAGAGCCAAGCCGCCCAGGTCTAACATAACAAAACTGGAGAGGTTGGCGATTGGATCCCTACAGAGGAACGAAAACATTATCATACTACCGGCTGACAAAGGTAATGCGACTGTAGTGATGGACAAATCAGATTATACAAGAAAGCTGGAAGACCTCATTAGCAATGGTAGCTACAGCAAAGTAAAAAAAGGATCCTAATATGAAAACGGAACGCAAACTGTCACATATACTAATCAAGAACAAGGATCACTTCGCACCTAAGACGTATAGGCAGTTATCGCAGTGTTACACCAAGCTACCTCACATATACGCTCTCCCTAAGATTCACAAAGACGGTATTCCGCTCAGGCCGATTGATAGTTGCCAAGGCTCTGTGTGTCACCCTCTGAGTCGCTTCCTTGTAGATATAATTGACCCATTGATCGGAAAGTCACCTTCTTATGTCCGAAACTCCGCCTACTGCGTGGAAATAATCAAAGATGCTCTCATCCTATCCAACCAGATGGTGAGCTTGGACGTGGTGTATTTGTTCACCAAGGTACCCACGGAGGAGGCACTCTCAGTAGTCAGAGACAGATTGGCCTCTGACTCATCCCTAGAAGAACGGACCAGTATTACAATAGATAATCTGATGGAGATGTTGACTTTCTGTACGCAAACAACACACTTCGGAATGGGATCACACATATATCGACAGGATGAGGGCTTAGCAATGGGATCGCCATTATCACCAGCAATGACGAATATATACATGAAATACTTTGAGGAAATGGCATTAAAATATATATCTCTAAAGCCAACTATATGGTTAAGGTACGTAGATGACAGCTTCATACTCTGGCCACACCAGGAAGTTGTTCAGGTTCTACTGGACCATGTGAACTCAATAAGACCTTCGATACAGTTCACAATAGAAAAAGAGAGTAACAACACACTTCCATTCCTGGATGTTCTAATATCTCGAACAGAGCATGGGTTCAAGATATCCGTATACCGTAAACCGACATTCACCGGACAGTACCTCAATTTCAACTCCTACCATCCATACAGCGTAAAGAAAGGGATCGTCCGCTGCTTACAGCAACGAGCAAAAGTCATAAGTGGCGACCCAGAGACATTAGATAAAGAATTGGTCAGTATAAGTAGTACCCTACAACGTAACAACTACCCTGGGTACATGGCAGCAGCCCCCCAAAACTGGGATAGGCGGGTACAAGAGGAGGAGGAGGACAACAACACTCAGAAGACAGTCTGCCTGCCTTATGTGAAGGGGTTATCAGAGAAAAAACAAAGGATCTGCGGTCCATATAACATCAGGACAACGTTCAAAAGCTTGACGACACTTCGCAGATATCTCTCCCGAGTAAGACCCCCCCATAGAGGAGAACATGATTAAAGACTGTGTACGCTATCCCATGCAGCTGCAGAAAGAAATATAAAGGAGAGACAAACCGCCCCCTTAAGGCGAGGCTTCAAGAACAGAAAGCTGTAACACGAGGGGAAGTGGAAAAATCAGGCGTGGCTGACCACATATGGAGAGAGAAGGGAGATCACCGCCCTCTGTGGGATCAGGTTGAGATCATAGACAACGAAAATTCGTAAACTTAAAGAATCAGCACATATGCTAGGCGACAAAAATCTCCTGAGCCGACCAAGCATAGAATCGCAGCTATAAAGCTAGCTAAAAATTACTGCCCTATTAGCGATCACGAAATAAATATCATAAAGCAGGTACAAACACCTATACTATTCCACAATGGTTGTCTGTGGACCAAGAGGAATAACGCCGAGTATAATATTGCTATCGGTGCGTATGATTCAGCAGGGGCATGTAATATTGTTGGAATTCGGTTGTTGTGACGACTTAAATTTATGTTCGACATTAAGAACACCGGAAATATAGAGATAGCGGTGCAATTCTCCTCTGTAAAACTAGCCCTCGTAATATAGACCGATTGAGAAAAACTTATAAGTAGTTACATAAGCCATATACAAAAGAACTATATAATCATAGATATGATAGCAAAGATTCAAACCATCACCACAAAATTCTAGATATAGATTTGCATAAATCAGTCCAAGTTAGATTATCTAACAGATCCAGCAATAAGGAAATATTTGATAATGTTAGATCCAAATACGTAAAGGCTTTGGAACTAAGCGATCATAAAGTAAATTTAGAGTATTTGGAACAAACAAAGATGGTAAGAAAAAACAGAAACACCATAAAAGCGACATCAGATGGGTTTAATCCACTCTTTAACTATAATGTCCAAACTAATATCGGAAATATTTTCCTAAAATTAATTCATAAGCATTTTAACCATTCACTAACGTTAAAAAAGATTTTCAGCAAATAATGTCAAAATCAGTTATAGCTACATTAGTGTTGTGGTAGGATCCACCTAATCTGCATAGGTGACTACCGACTATATAAATAATGGTTGGTACCGGAAGACAGGGGAGCGAATACAGAGATCCAGCTAGAGACTCTGCCCGACTGCGACTTAGTCAACACATTCTCCAGGAACGTCTTCCCAGAAATATACAGAAATACTATATGTAAATATTGTGTACATTTTCTTGTTATAATACATTCTTGTGCTAAGTACATTTTGTGTTGCATTATTATTCCATGCATTAGTCGAGATTCAACAATGAGTCAAGACTTAACAATTAGTAACATCGATAGATCTATATTCCGGCATAACAACAACATATTAAATAAACACATTTCACATAAAAAAGTGAACGTAAATTTTTCTAAAAATAAATGCAACTCCCGGGAGAATACGATCTGTCCATTAAACGGTCAATGTATGACCGATAATATTGTATTTCGAGCGTTCCGGTAGCGATGTTAGATTTTATTTTGGTTCTATCGAAAATCGTTGGAAGTTTCGGTTCTACCACCAACAATTAATTTGGATAATTTTTAAATACAGAAACAGCACTGCTCTCTTTTATTATTTCTGGCAATTGAAAAATACCGGCAACTCCACTTCAATTAACTGGAATATTATAGCAAGGGCAAAATCGTATAACGGTAAAGGAAATAAATGTAACCTTTGCTAGGCTGAAAAAATGATTATCTTAAAACAGTTAAATACCCAGGGATTATTAAACAAGAGAAATGAATCGATGATTACATGGGGGCATAAAAATAAATATCTACTTAAACAGGTAAATCCAGATTAATTTTAATACTAACCACAGTTTAGTTTTTAATGTACGTTACAGTTTATTATATATTATAATTCATTTTTAGTAATTACTGTTTAATTTTATTTTTAATATTACTATTTTTATTAGGATTAAATAATCTGCCTTTAATTGATGATCCACGACACTAAAATTAAATAAAAATAATAATTATAAATAAATACAAACCTTTTCCGTTCATATGCTAATCCCAGTTATTTTAATTGCCAAATATAATATTTTAAGAAATATAAGTTTTATTAAAATATAATTTTAAAAAATCTATAATCCCAATATAATACTTCTGCGCCAGTATTGCGGTAAACATATATTTTTTAAATTCAATTTCCGTAACGGTCAGCACCTGAAGATTGCCTTTTGCATGAAACTCCGAGTCGTGCGAATTGAGGGTAATATGTATATTTATTAATATATTGCGTGTATTTAGACATCATTTTTCATTAATTCATATTTCATTAAATAATATAGACAAGTTTTGTCTATTTATTTTAATTCCTTTCATATTGTCGAATAAGCTTTTTAGCATTATCACTGAAACACGAAAGAAAATCGCCATGTTGATACATGTTTTTATTGTTAATCCCGTCTAAGCTTTCGGCTTACATAACCCATCATCAGAGATTACAAGTACATTACAATAAATGAAATAATAAATTATATAACAAAGATGGTAATTTTTTGTTTTAGAATAGTTATGCAGACATTGCAACAATGATAGTTTGTTTTGTTTGTATGGAACATTGCTATGCAATTGTAATTTATTTAATGTATTTATTATAATGTACTTGTAATCTCTGATGATGGCTTATGGCCTAGGATTAACAATAAAACATGTATCAAGATAATGATTTTCTTTAGTGTTTCAGTGATAATGCTAAAAAGCTTATTCGACAATATGAAAGTAATTTACTTAAAATAAATAGACAAAACTTGTCTATATTATTTAATGAAACATGCATTATTAATATATATATATATATATATATATATATATATATATATATATATATATATATATATATATGGATTACATAAGGAGATATGAGCAAGCATACATGCGTGCGATTACGTTCATATACATATTTGCAAATAAATATTATTTAATTTTTGATGTAATCAAAACTGTGCCCAATGCTGTATAACAGAGCTATAAAGTATATATTAATAATTACCTACGTCAGTTGTACGACTCATGTTTCATGTGTGTGCAATTGTTAGGTACTAAAGTTTATCAACTTTTCAATACCGGTGTTTTTGAAAATTCTGGAGCTCATGGGAGCAACGCTATATTGTATATTAATTCAACGTTTAGAATTATTAAAATTATAATTTAATGTTGGGAATTAAACGCAAAAAATAGTGTGTGGCTAAGGAAATAACGTAAAATAAAATAAAATAAAATAACGTGAAGTAAAATAGAAAATCCATTAAATTTAAATGGAAATGATCAGGCAGTCCATGAGGGATGGGCAACTGTTCTTATTAAACCACCAAAGAGGAACTTTGGCTGATGCTCGACTCTTGGAGAGCGTCACACTGCCCCCCTTGACCTCACGTTTTCAACTGACTTGAAGTGTAACAACTACATTGAATCAATAGCTGCATTTATTGCAAGGAAATTTTGGGTCAATATGTCGTGCCAGAAGGTTTTTTTTTCTCGTCAGAGTCGATTTTGCACATTTACAAATCTACTCTTAGGCTGTGCATTGAATACTGTTGCCATATCTTGTCTGCTGCTCCTGCTATTCATCTCGAGGTTCTTGACAAAATCCAAAGAAGGATCTGCAATGTAATAGATCCTGACTTGGCATCTCGACATCAGTCACTTCCTCACCGACGTGACGTGGATTTCTTCTGTTTTTTTTCTTTCTATAAATATTTTCATGACAACTGATCTAACGAGCTTTTTTCTCTGGTGCCCCGACTACGCGAGTTTAAGCGTGCTATTAGATTAGCATCTAGGTCCCACCCTTTTACTGCTGGAGTAGTTAAATGTAACTGACACTTCTACTGCAATAGTTTCTTTTCTTGCACTTCTCGCCAGTGGAACAGACTTCTGTTTACTTGCTTCCATGAAAACTACGATGTTCAAAATTTTAAATGCAACGTCAATCGGCATCTTCTGCCATCTTGAATCCTGTTCAGCTTTTATCCTTTACTCAATCCTCCTATACCCAGTCTTTTCTCTCACTTTCACTCTCTGTAACATACAACCGCGTACTAGTGGCATTTCCGCCTTGCTTGATGCGAAATGACTATATATATATATATATATATATATATATATATATATATATATATATATTAAAAATGTTTTACCGTAATACCGAAAATGAAAAAATAAAAATAAAACAATAACAAAATTACAAAAATTAAAACAAAACATGCATATGAAAACTTTATTTATTAGATATTAAATTACTCTACTTAGCACCCCCCCCCCATAATTTATCTAAACTTTTCAGTTAGCCTGATGTATATGCATAAGTGGCCGTAAGTTTAACAGAAATTAACAAAGTAATGACATTTTTTACTCCTGGTCCTAAATACATGTTGCAAAATAAAATCTTTACATTTGCCTTGATAAAGTCCATCAGAAGACGAAACGCTATGTTAAGTTTTCCTTTTGTCTTTATTTATCATTCTCTCTCTCTTTCTCTACATATCTATATCTATATATTCACACACAATGTTTTTTTGTTTTAGGAGTTTACCAGTCAATATTTCACACACACACACACACACACACACACACACACACACACACACACACACACACACACACACAGAGGGTGTGATAGATAAATTGTCGTCTAAATTACGCAAAAAGACATCGTCATTTCGTTTTTGCAGATATATTTATCAAAATTGCACAAAAATATCTTAAAATACTAAAGAGTGAATTCATTCAATAAAATCGCCATTGCTTTCAACCACGGCCTCCAGACGACTTCGGAATCTCCTGTAACTCTTCTGGACGGTCTCCTTGTTTAAGTTGGTGAATGCTGCCATATATTCTTGCTTTCAGCTCATCTTTGGTGTCACAAGGAATTTTGTTGGTCTCTCGCTCAACTGCGCCATTCACATAATAATCAAGAGGGTTAGAGTCTGGGGAGTTAGCTGGCCGGATGTAAGGGGTGATATAGTCGCAGAAATTGTCTGACAGCCATGACTGGGTTCTCCTGCTTGTGTGGCATGGTGCAGAGTCCTGTTAGCAGATAGGTTCTTTCATAGCCACACTCTTGACCCACGGTAACGCTATCTCCACGAATGTAGGCTTCCGTGTTGAGTCTGAGGTCCACCTCAACAAATTCGGGGATACTTTCGTAATCATCGTTAGACTCATCCAACTGTTACCGAATCCTCTGCACTGTCCTAAGATTGACACCCAAACACTCGGAAATGTTCGTATTGGAGCTTTCGGTGAGAATGCCAAGCAAATTAAAAATATAAAATGGCGGCAATTTTCGACATGGCTGATGCTAACCTCCAGGAGTGTGACTCGTGGCGCCTTCTCGGGCTAACGTTCTCAGCTGACATGAAATGGAAAGACTATATTGAATCCATTGCTAGGTCAGCTGCTAGGAAAGTTGGATCAATGCGTCATGCGAGAGAATTTTTCTCTTCAGAATCTATCTTACATATCTATAAGTTTACCATTCAGTCGTGCTTAGAATATTGCTGCCACATATGGTCCAGTGCCCCTGCTATTTACCTTTAGCGCTTTGATAAAATCCAAAGAAGATTCAGCAATATTATCAGTCCGGATCTGGCAGCTCGGCTTCAGTCACTTTCCCACCGCTGTAGGGTTGCCTCTCTGTGTCTTTTCTATAAATATGTTCATGGCAATTGTTCGGATGTGCTCTTCGCTATGCTTTACGAATTTAAGCGCAGTACTAGACTAACGTCGGGATATCATAATTTTCTAACTGAGCTGGCTAGATGTAGCCGTAAATTCTATGCTAATAGTTTCTTTTCTCGCACTTCTCGCTTGCGGAACTCTCTTCCTGTTCCATAATTTCCAGCCAACTTTAATCTGCAAAAAGTTAAATGCAATCGCTATCTGTTATCCTCCTGATTACTCTTATCTCTCCGGGCTCGTTATTAATATTTCTGTTTCTAATTCTTCCACACTCAGAAACCCCTTGCGTCTTAGTGGATTTGATCCGCTAGATCAGGATAAATCTTCTTTGGATTTTATCAAGGAGCTCAAAAGTAAATAGCAGGGGCACAGGACCATATGTGGCAGCGATATCTTAAGCATAGACGAATGGTAGACATAGATATATCATATTCTTTTGCATTCAGTAACCTCTTGCGTCTCAATGGCTTTATTGCCTTACTTGGGGATGAAATAATTAATTAAATAAATAAATAAATAAAAAACGAAAAAAAAAAGACACCAGGGGTAAGTGAGTGTGAAAGAGTATAAGACTTTTGTGAGGAGAAAGGACAATAGAAGAACAGGATTCAGGAAGACAGAAGATAGCGATTGACGTTGCATTTAAATTTTTGAAGATCGTAGGTAACAGCGAAGCAAGAAATCAGAAGAGATTTCCGCAGAAAAGAAAGAAGTGCGGTAGAAGTACCAAGGAGGAGAGATCATTAGTGAGTGAAGCCGAGATGCCAGTAAAATTAAAGAGCATTCTTTGGATTTTGTCGAGACTCTCGAGATGTATAACAGGAGCATCTAACCAGATACGGCAGCAATATCCATTGCACGGACTAATGCTAGATTTTTATATATACAAGATGGATTCTGATGAAAAAAAATGGCTGGTACGACACATTGAATCAATTTTCCTAGCAACAGAGCTAGATATTTATTTAATATAATCATTACATTTCTTGACAATAGAAAACGTGAGACCAAGAAGATATAGTAAGTTGCTCTCCTGGGGATTAGCATCAATCATTTTGATGGAAGGCAAGAAAGATTCTCTATGGTGATTAAAAGATTGTTGTAACTTAGGGAAGGTTACTGAATAGAATAATCACACAAAGGTTGGTAATGAACGATAATACTTAGGACATGAACAACACATATAAGATTCGGCAGCGGCGCGTAGAAGTAGTCAACTGCTAGTAGTGAGTCAAGTGAATTCCACAATGAATCCCCAACTGCAGGATATCTACCAACCGCCCACGCGGTCAGATGTGGCACAATGCCGAATTTAATGTGGGTTATCCGAGCTCGTAAGCTCAGCCAAAAATTCCTCGTAGACCCCGTTTAAAACGGGGTCTGGTAGCTGTTTCCCGAGACGAGACTCTGTCTTTCGACATAGCCTCGTCTGGGGACCCTCTCTGTCCGGAGGCAGAGAATTTGAACAGCACAGCTGGAGACGAATCTCCAACTGCAGGATATCTACCAACCGCCCCGTGCGGTCAGATATGGCACAAGGCCGAATTTAATGTGAGGTATCTAAAAAAATTTCCCCGTAGACCCCGTATAAAACGAGGTTGGGATGCTGTTTTCTGAGATGAGACTCTGCCCTTCGACATAGCCTCATCTGGGGATCCTCTCTGCCCGGAGGCAGAGAGTTTGACCAGCACAGCTGGAGACGAATCTCCAACTGCAGAACAACATACAGTATTTACTACTGTATTTATGTGAATGGTCACATACCCATTATCGTCCATAGGTATGCTAGTACAAAGATACCAATTTCGTTTTTCGTTATTGTCATTACTTTCCCCAGTTACCAAGTTTTAAGAGCAGCTGCCAGTTTTACTTTGTCGAACCTATCCGACTTACTGTTAAGACAGGAGTAAATAGTTATGTAATTACTATAAATACATAGTTGGGTACTGATGACGCCAGGAAAGTCGTTGATGAAAGTAAGAAACAACGTAAGTCCAAGGGTAGAGCCTTTGGAGATCACGTTACTAATGTGCATTGATCTAGAAGCGTGGCCGTTCAATCCGACCTTCATCACACAATTTGTTAAGAACGATTGGATTAAGCCAAATATTCGTCCACAGACACCATAACTCTTGAGCTTGTGGAGAAGGCCAGTATGTCAAACACCTTTGAGATGAAGAATTCACAACTAAATTGTAACAAATGAACCGTTTAATGAATCCGTTCCTTTATATTTTTTCAAAGTTCAATGTTATCTACGATCCCCTGATTACTTCTGATATTATATAATACGATTTTTTGCTCAATATCTTTTTTCTGTTAAAAACTTTACGTGTTTAACACAACAGTGTTATGGAAATATCATTTGGAAGAAAAGATTAGCAACAGAACGACAAACATGGCAACGACAAAAGCCTACTTCAAGATCAAGTTGAAGAAAGACGATCACTTAATAGACAAAGGTATCTGAGTTCCTTACATGAAAGTCTTGAACAAATAAGACTGCAATCTAAGAAACGTAAGAGTGAAGGAATTGATTAATTAAATGGTTCATTTTGCTCGGGAACTAATTTTGTTTAAATGCAGGTAAATATTTTATTTTTATACATTATTAAAACGATTAAAGAAAGTAATCACTCATAAATTTACTAACTTAAGTTCATTTACCTCCCTTGCCACTATAGATGGGACAGGAAATATATAAATAAATACACATTGATAATTATATGGTTTGATGATACGCTTTTTTGTTGGGTCTAGTCCGGAAACATTCCAATCCCATCTCATATATCTCGACAGAAATGACACATTCATGATGTTTATTTAAAAGTCGAAGAATATAAAACCGATTCAAGCGTCACGATAAAAAAAATGTTAAGGGGTCTCCCCTTTTCACACAAATGGACTCAACCGAGGTATACATATACTACCACCAGTGAATACCCGGGAGTACGTTAAGACAGTCGAGAAGTCTGTATCAAGTCTGTATTAGAGTAGTGTTAGAGGAGGGTAGCACAAGAGTCACAGTTAGTGAGCACGTAGACTCAGTAAGGAGTCATACCGCGATACTTCAATACCAAGACTGTATATATATTATTGGTACTAACCCGCATTCCTAGATCTACTAATCCGTATTATCAGTTTGTATTATTACGTTAATACATTTATTTTCCTTATCTATTCCTGGCGTTTGTTATTTATTGATATCGGATTTCATTCCGGAATCCACAACAAAAAATGAAAAAAAAAATCATTTAGAATTGATAATAATAACAATGTGTCATCTAAGAAATTTATAAAAATATTTCGTTATTTTATAAAAATCTCATATTTCACGTTCTACTTACAATAGCTGTGTACATTGTGCACAGGGCCCCGGACACAGTAATTGCTACCCAAGGAGGAATTCCAGCCACTAGAATAGAAAATAATAATAATAATAATAATAACAATAATAATAATAACAACAACAACAACAATAATAATAATAATAATAATAATAATAATAATAATAATAATAATAATAAAGTAAATGCAACTGACCAGATACAGAAACAACGGGAAGATAAAGTGCTTCATGGCCAATACTCTGCCCGTACCAAACAAGCTGATGTAGACTAAACCCGTACCCATCAGTGGCTACGTAGTGCAGGGTTAAAAGCTGAAACGGAAGGTTTTATCCTTGCTGCACAGGATCAGTGCTTGTTAACTAGAAATTATCAAGTACACATACAAAAATATTGTGTTAGCCCAAAATGCAGATTCTGCGATAAATATCCAAAAACAGTTGATCATCTTGTATCAGGTTGCACGGAATTGGCACCCACTGAATATAAAACCCGGCATGACAGAGTTGGCCAATATCTGCACTGGAAAATCTGCAACTTCTACGGGAAGAAACTGAAAGAAATTGTTAAGAACACCACCCAGACCCGGTTACGGAGATAGGACCTGTAGCAATTTTATGGCGCTACACAATACACGCAGACAGAACAATCAAAGCCAACCGCCCAGACTTTGTTATTAGAGACCGCAAACAAAAAAGTGCCTCCTAATTGATATGGCAGTCCCTGCAGACTGCAATATATCTTTGAAGATCTTCAAAAAACTTAAAAATTTGAAGATCTTCAAAAAACTATCAAAATACAAGGATCTTGAAATCGAAATCTCAAAAATGTGGCAGATGGGGACAACCTTGTTGAAGTTAAAGCCCTCGGACTCATTGAAGGGATTCCTTGAAGCCCATGCCGTAAAGAAATACAAAAAATTGTTCTCACGAGTATATCCCACGACTTACGAAGGGCTTTATCTACGTAAAATATGTGTTTGTTTTTTTTTAATTGGTAAGTGGAAAATGTCATGATGTCATTTCTGTCCTTAGGTCTCTGGGCGTAACCCAGAAAGAAATGAGTACAGACCAGAAATCAAAAGAAATAATAATAATAATAATAATAATAATAATAATAATAATAATAATAATAATAAATATAAAACCCGGCATGACAGAGTGGGCCAATATCTGCACTGGAAAATTTGCAACCCCTATGGGAAGGGAACTGAAAGAAACTGGTACGAACACCACCCTGACCCGGTTACGGAGATAGGACGTGTTACAATTCTATGGGACTACACAATACACACTGACAGAACAATCAAAGCCAATCGAAAAACTGTCAAAATACAAGGACCTTGAAATAGAAATCTCAAAAATGTGGTACATGGGAGCATTGGAGCCCTTGGACTGGTTGGAAAAGATTCCAGTAGGCTGATTGAAGGGATCCCTGGAAGTCCATGCCTCAAAGAGATACAAAAAATTGTTCTGACAAGTACAGTCCACACTTTACGAAAGGCTTTATCTATGTAATTATTTTTATTTTATTTTATTTTATTTTATTTTTTTCAGTGGAAAGTGTCATGATGCCATTTCTAACCTTAGGTCCCTGGGCGGGACCCGGAAAGAAATGTGTAAACGCCAGATATCAAAGGAAATAAAAATAATAATAATAATAATAATAATAATAATAATAACAACGAGAGATAACTGAAGGATTCCGGAAGGCGCAACGGCTGAAACGCTGTGATGATGATAATGATGATGATCACATTAACGGCTGAAACACTGTGATGTTGATGACAATAATAATAATAATAATAATAATAATAATAATAATAGTAATAATAATAACGACAGACACCTGAAGAAAGCTGGAAGGCTCAACGGCTGAAACATTGTGATAATAATAATAATAATAATAATAAAATAATAATAATAATAATAATAATAATAATAAAATAATAATAATAATAATAATAAAATAATAATAATAATAAAATAATAATAATAATAATAATAATAATAATAATAAAATAATAATAATAATAATAATAATAATAAAATAATAATAATAATAATAATAATAATAATAATAAAATAATAATAATAATAATAATAATAATAATAATAATAGTAGTAGTAATAACGATAGATAACTGAAGGTGGCAGGAAGGCACAACAGCTGAAACGTTTTGATGATGATAATGAAAAATGTGGAAACTTAAAACTACAATTATCCCTGTTGTGATAGGGGCATTGGGTTTGATAAAGAAGGGTAGAGAAAATCATGCTAGTAAAATCCCTGGACACATCATCAACTCATAGCTACAAAAGATTATTGTGTCTGTGCCTGTACATATCTGCAAAAACCTCTTCATCTAAAGGAAACGTCCAAAATATTGCATAGATAACACTCCTACAGTGCCCGTTTTACACATGAACTCTGGAGAGAACTTCGGAATTGGCAACCTAAAATTACTCTCTGGGAAAATACATACAAGAATAATAATAGACAAAATGATTGACGTAACGCTTCCAGTATTTTACAGCACATTAGAGAAAAGTGAGTTTAAAACATAATCTGAAGAAGAAGACAGACAAAATATTGTTAAACATTGTTAAACAAAATGTCTTCTTATTTTTTAAATCGCTCTATTTTCTAAGTCTTTTTAAAACATATTATTTGACCCCCAGCAATAAAGGTTCACTGGGAAGGAAGAAGCCGAGAGAAAATTATAAATAGCGGGAAGTGCGATAGAAGAAACTGTTAGCTTAGAACTTACGGTTCCATCTAGTCATTTCAAATGTAAAATGATGAGACCTTGCCGCCAATCTAGTACTGTTCTTAAATTCATAAAGTCTAGGTAACTTGCATTATTGACATTACTCGGACTGTTATCCTCATCTTCACTATCATATTCACAGCATTTCGGCCGTTGTACGCTCCGGCTTTCTTCAGGTGAATGAAATTTCGAGCCGAAACCTTTATTTCGTTCACCGGGGGGGGGGGTAGATTGTTCTAGTGCCTCTTCCGGATGTCTCAGTAATTTCCCTTTAACTAAGCTCTCCAAGTTTTGGTTCACCACTACTGTGGTCTGGTGTTGAACTCACATCTCTTTGGGTCTAGTTACTGGATCTAACCAACGTCTTTATCCACTGGGTCAGGTGTTCTTGTGTTAAAGGGAAATATCTGAGACATCCAGAAGAAGAGAAAATTGAGTAAGAACAATTACAATGAAATTATTTGTAGAAAAGCAATATTACGGTAGTGGGACAGTAACTGAAGTCGAGCTGCCAGGTCAGGTTCAGTAACATTGCAGATTGTACTTTGGTTTTTATTAAGAATATCTAAATATATAGAAGCACTATACCAGATATTGGCAACAATATTCAAAGCATGGACGAATGGTAGAATTATAAATATGTAAGATAGATTCGGGCGAAAAAATTGTCGAGCATGACAGAGTGAACCAACCTTCCTTGCAGCAGACTTGATTGATTCAATATAATTTTTCTATTTCCTGTCAGCGGGAAACGTTAGTCCGAGAAGTTACGATGAGTCTTTTAGTGTTATGACTTTTTCGTAACCCTATGTTCCTGTGTCATAAATCGATGAACTTTTATAATGAAAAAGGCATTAATTTGTTTTAGTTCTTGAAAAAGGTCAGGCCCAAACCGAAAATTCGATTTTACCATATACGCATTAATGGTAAAAAAAATCAAAATAGTTCAGATTTATTTTTCAATTTGCGGATGTATAGCACTTATACATTTTCTAACGCATTTAATAGTTTAAAGCTATAAGACAACATATAACCTTACAATTAAACAAAAATCAAATTCTAGAAGGTTCGACAAAATTCTAGAACGTTTCAGAAAGTAATAGTACTACTATACTTATATACGATTTTAGAAATTTCGTGTTGGGGTGACATTTTTTTTCTCGAAATATACTGAATTAAAACATTATTTTAAACAAAAGTTTATCGAATTATGATACAGGGAATCAATTATTTAACAAAAAGCCATAACCATAATATATATATATATATATATATATATATATATATATGTGTGTGTGTGTGTGTGTGTGTGTGTAGAAATATAGTTTTAAAGTGTGCTATATTTATGGGATAAAGTGCACAATATCAGAGATAGAGCGTATGTAAATATAAATATAAAAGTGAACATTGAAGTCAACACTCAGAGGCGACAGGCTGTTTCATGCTAGACGAAATCGACAGGCCGCATGTACTGGATTTTTCTCGAGTCGCGGCCTGACGATTGCGTCTAGCATGAAACAGCCTGTTCCCTCTGAGTCTTTACTTTAATGCTCAACTCAAGGCTTACAAGTAAGTCTTGTGCGTCGAAATAGCTATTCGAATGAGGTTACTTTGAATTTTTTTTCTATATAATTTATATGCCCTGTTATAATACATTTATCTCTTTTTGTGGATCAGTTTTAATATTTTATATTATTAGGATTCATTTGGATTATTTATCTACGGAAAAACACACACAAAATATATATATATATATATATATATATATATATATATATATATATATATATATATATATATATATATATATATATGTGTGTGTGTGTGTGTGTGTGTGTGTGTGTGTGTGTATGCAATGCTCTTCTTTCGCATAGTAAAAACGTTAAAATTTCGCTGGGGGTAGAATCTCTGACTGATGCCAATCGATTGGGTTTCGGTCCCGGCTTGAAACAATCTGATGTCTAGCCACACTGATGAGCTGCGCTACAGTGAAAAAAAAATCGATCTGTGGATGATTATATATATATATATATATATATATATATATATATATATATATATATATATATATAGTCATTTCTGTTCAAAGTAACAAAAATATTAGATTTATCATTCTTCCTAATGCCAATGATTACTAAAGCTTATTGCAATCCTTCGTTAATGCTCTGTATTGCTTTTCATACAATCAGTGAAGTTAAGCAACGTCGAGCCTGGTCCATAATTAGATGTGTGGCCCTTTTGGAATACCAGGTGCTGTAAACTTGGATTCAATGGATAATGGCTTGGAATTTTTAATAGAAGATATTTCTGTTGGGTTCGTTATATTCACTTACGTATAAATATCCTTGGAAAACCTATGAATTCACCTCCCCCTGCTATGGGTTAATTATTCAGTTTTGTATCACTAAATCATTATGTCCAAAAAATTCTTACAATTTAAAAATATTTTATGGCTTTAAATAACCTGCAAAGGGTTGATAAGCCGTAGAAAACTAATACTTTGTGTAATGGTTGTGTTCCTCTTTTATGATTATACCTACCTTTTATATTTTCAGCTTTCAGTAAAGTTCTTAGTCCGAGTTGAGTTGTGATGAGTTTCTTATCTTATAGTGTTGAAACTTATTTTTGAAGTATTTTGAGATTTGCTTCTTTTCATGTTATTGTAAAACGTTTAGTAGATGATCTGGTGGTTTCTGATATTAAATGCAATATTTTATTAATGTTTTTTATTATTAAATTCTTTAGTTATTCAAATAAAGTACGAAAACCTAATTTCTTGAGGGTAACACATGTAAAAAAAGAATTTTTTTTTACCAATATTTTCTAAAAAAGCGTTATTTATCTAAATTAATTTAATTCATTTGTGAATAAGTCCTGAAAGTTTAATTCAAATGTGACAATTATTTGTTTTTTTGCAAGAATTTTCAAATCAATGTGTTTTCCACCGCAAAAAATACGCTGAAATTTCCTATACTAATCTTTAGGTTCCCCGCTGACGCAAGAAAAACAAAATCTTTGATAAAATTTTTTAACGTTTTAAAAAGGATTAAAAATATAATTAAATAAAAACAAAAAACAAAACAAACTTTCCGATAAAGTACAAAGGATGAAACGCGTCATAGGAAAACCTTTTTCACCACTTTTTCATCTTCTAATATATAAATATATATATATATATAAAGAAAGAAGTAATGGATTTTCTTATTTCGACAGATTTTTATCGCGTTAAACGTTATTTTTAGTGGAAACCTACATTTGAGTGAAGAAGCCTGAATATTCGAGAAATATTATTAAACGAAAATATGCCTCCCCCGGTAGGATTCGAACATGTGACCCCCTTTTTGTCAGATCCAACGTGCTTTGAACCAACTCCGCCATGAAAGTCGCCGCCGATCAGGCCGGTTGTTGAAAATATATATACTGTTTAAAATAGAATTTATTAGTCATTACATTCCTCCATAATTTACCTTGACATTTCAGTTAACCTGATGAATATTTATGAGCGTCTCTTAAATTAAAATTTAAAAAAAAAAATAACAACATTTTTACTTTTGTTTATAAATACTTTATAAATCCTCACGTTTGCCTTGATAAAGTCTCTGAAAGGACGAAACGCGTCGGCTAAGATAAGTTTTCCTTTTGTTCTTTATACATGTTGTTTTATAGCTGAATTTTTTACAGCACACACACACACACACACACACACACACACACACACACACACATACATTGATAATATTAATACATGCTAAAAAGTTCTCGGCCCGACCCATTTTCTAAAATCTGGGTGTGAATTTATCTCTTTAACTGGAAAGAATGTTCTTTTATATTGTAAAGTACCAATTTGCAGGATCTTGGCGCTTATTTTTGGATTTATTTCCGATCCTTGACTGAAGCGTGTCCTCGGTAAGTGTGGAATTTTCAAATGTTTAACTTTGGACCTACATAACGTTCCTGTTATTAAAAAAAAAGAAAAAGAAAAAAAAAAGAAAAAAGAAAAAGAAAAAAAAAGAAAAAGAAAAAGAAGAATAACTCCAAAGGAAATCCAGGAGTGTATGATGCAAACATTAAGAGACAAAATGTGTCTATCACACTCAACTCTTAAGTTGTGTGTGAATTTCAAACGTGGTGATTTTAAGACTATATGTATATATGCTGCACAATGTAAGAGACCTTCAACAATGTTAACATCTGGAAGTGTTAATCATTATTATGACCTGATTTTGGCTGAGGGATGAATCTTGGCCATAAGAATTCCTGAGACATTAAAGAAATCCAAGGAAATGCGTTGAGTTGAGAAATCACGAGGAATTGTGTACGCAGAGGGTGTCAGACAGTGGGTATCTGTAAAGAAAATGGCGACTTCACGCCCTCGTCAAACCGCCTCCGACTTGTATGCTGTTTGTGAAAACAATAAAAGAGAAAAAGGTCTCTTCCTTGGTTGAAGCAGATATTGTAGTGATTTTCTAAGCGTAGTTTAGATGTGGCACAAGGCCGAAAGTATGGGGTACCCAGTGAGGATCGAACTCACTACTCAGTCGTAATTGATCTAGCGAGACAAGCTTGCTAACCCTTACGCCACGTCGATGTGCTCAAATGATTTTCCAAGCGTAGCTTAGATGTGGCACAAGGCCGAAAGTAGGGGACACCCAGTGAGGATCGAACTCACTACTCAGTCGTAATTGTTCTAGCGAGACAAGCTTCCTAACCATTACACTGCCTCGAGCTGCCCAAATTTTCCAAGCGTAGCTCAGATGTGGCACAAGGCCGAAAGTAGGGGGCACCTAATGAGGATCGAACTCACTACTCAGTCGTAACTGTTGTAGCGAGACAAGCTTGCTAACCATTACACCGTCTCGAGTGCAAAAAATGAGGCAGATATTGTAAGCCAGTGAACATGTAAATCCGTCTCATTGCTCGCCGACCGCAATCGTTGCGAGTCGAGTAGACAATTTTAAAAAAATCTGCAAATCCGTTTCACTCCTGGCCAATCGTAAGCGTCGCGAGTGGAGTAGACTGCTTTTAAAACTGCCAATTTTTCTGCCACTGCTCAATAATTTGCAGTGCCAATTAAAGAAATCACTGAAAGAAAAACGATGGGGGGAAACTGCAGATATTGTTAATTTTTGTAGGACAATTCACTATCTCAAAGTGCTGGTAAGACGAAGGGTGCATTGAAGAATCGAGAGTTTGAATGCATAGATCGACCACACCCTAGTTAACGGATCTTGCTGCATCAGACCATTTAATTTTTCCAAGATTTAAAAGGAGTTTGAAAAGAAATAAATTCTTGATTGATTCAAAGGTGACAGTACCAGCAAAATAGTGTCTTAATCATCAAACAAGGTTTGTTTTGCGTGTGGTGGTTGAAGTGTGAGAAAATCATGGGAAACGATGTGACAAGTTGAACGGCGAGCTGAATATGTGGAATAGCAAGTGCCTTTCAAAGCTTTAGATTATTATTTCCTTGGTGGGGTCGGAATCTCTCAGCACCCCACCCTTATATTTATGTGTACTTGTAGATGAAACAAACTTTGGGAATAAGAGTCTGCAAAATGTGTAACAGGTTTGATACAACATGATACTATCTAACATTTGAATATTACATCCTTGTGATGGTCAAGAACACGGAGAGAACATGTGCGAGCTTCACTACGTATGCATTTTCTTTTGGAGTTCACGACATTATGAGGGTCCACCGCCAGCAAAAGAGATATCAAATACCCGTGGAAGATACCTGTAGCAAAATCTCAGATAATGTTGAACTCTTGTATATCACTTATGTAAAAATATATATTTGGTACATTATGTCATTTTGATAATCCAAGATACTTGCACTTAAAATGTGACCCATCATGATGGGAGGCGCTCTATAATAATAATGTTCATAAATATAGTGGCGTTATCGATAGTCTTCAGATGTGTACATGAAATAAACTTTGGAGTACAGGTGTGTAAATAACGAAAAAGCCTCGTCCGGGTTCCTCTCTGCCCAAAGGCAGAGAGTTAGACTGCAGCTTCGAAAAGTCACAGCCTCGGCAGAACAATCTATTCGACCGTTAATATATAACAGCCCCCCCCCAACGAATGATGTATGTGGCACAAGGCCGAGTTTACTGTGGATTCTCCGAGCCCGTAGGCTCGGCCAAAAATATTCCCTTCGAACTCGCCTAAACGGGTTCCTGTCTGTTGAGGCTGAAAGTTTGACAGTAATGAAGAGTCTGGTCGACTGTTCCGCCAAGGCCTCCTCTCCTACTAATCTTATAGTAGGCGGAAGAGTCCAGCATAGACTCTTTAGAGGGAGGACACCACAGCACTAATAATATCAAATATTAAAACTGATTCACAAAAAAGTGGTCATCGTATTTATTATAACAGAGCATATAAATTACACAACAAAAAAATCCAAAATTACCTCATGTGGGTATAAGTCTTTTCCATTCAACGCGAAGTACGCTGGTCTTATTCAACCCCGGCGGATGGGCTGTATTCGTGTCGGAATTAGAGATTTAAACTTTAACTTAGCAGTCGAAAAACTGATACCGAACCTACCAATATCGACGCCTCAGCCAGACAAAATGCCCGAGTCGGTGGTAAGGGAAGGACGGAAGGTATCTGTCTTAAAAGGAAGAGGTTCCAAAAATATATATAACAAAAATATGGTTTTAAGTTATGCTATATTGATGGGTTAAGTACTCAATATCAGGGATAGAGCGAATGCAAATATAAAGATAGCTTTTAAGCATGGAACAGATTGTCTCCGATCAATATTGATCCCACTGTCTACAGTAGTTTGGAAAGCGATAGGCACCATACGTGCTGTTACAAATTTGCGTGAGACAGGAAATGCCAACTGTGTTTGAAATGAAAGAGCAGGCTCGTGTAAGTTCTCTTCGTGTTGGTAAACATCACAGGCATGTAATATTTAAATCTTAGACGATACTTTGAACTCTGCTATATCAGTTATGTAATAAATATATTTGCTACTCTATGTCAGTTTTATAATTCAACATATTTGCATTTAAAATTTGTGCCCTCATTATGGGGCACCTGATATAAATGCAGTTTTTTATGATAGAAATGCAATGAAATTCAGGAAGAAATGGATTGTCAGTGATCAGGAAATAATGCAAGCATTATTGACAGAACAGAAGCTATTATATGTGTAAGAGTTAATGATTTTTTCTGGAGAAACACACGTGGGATTGTCTGTGGCAGAGAATTAGGACAAGCACTTCGGATAAAATGGAAGCTATTGCATAATTTATTGCTAAAAATTAATTAAAGCCCCAAGTGAGTCATTACATACTTCTTATATCTCTTCCAGTAGATTTCTCAATTTTACATAATGAATAGCTCCCACGGGAGGTGAAAGTTGTGCCCAAAATGTACAAGGATTTCATTTTGGGATATTCGTACCTAAATTGATGGGCCAGGTTTAAATATCAATGGTTTTATGAGATGAGCGTCGTTACCTACCATTTAGAAACATTTGATAAATAGATATATATGCAAACACACACGCACACACACATATATATATATATATATGTGTATATGTGTGTGTATATATATATATATATATTTATATATATATGTGTATATATATATATGTATATATATATATTTATATATATATCTATGTATATATATATATTTATATATATTTCTATGCATATATATATATTTATATATAAATCTATGTATATATATATATATTTATAAGTATATATATATATTTTTATATATATATATATATTTATATATATATATATATGTATATGTATATATATATTTATATATGTATGTATATATATATGTATATATATATATATTTATATTTATATCTATGTATATATATATATATTTATATCTATGTATATATATATATATTTATATCTATGTATATATATATATTTATATCTATGTATATATATATATTTATATATATGTATATATATATATTTATATATATATCTATGTATATATATAGATTTATATATATATATCTATATATATATCCATGTATATATATATATATTTATATATATCTAGGTATATATATATATATATATATTTATATATATGTATGTATATATATATATATATTTATATATATATATGTATATATATATATCTATATATATATCTATGTATATATATATATTTATATATATAAATTTATATATATATATTTATATATATATATATATTTATACATATATATATATTTATATATATATATTTATATATATATATATATTTATATATATATATTTATATATATATATATATTTATATATATATATATTTATATATATATATATTTATATATATATATTTATACATATATATTTATATATATTTATATATATATATTTATATATATTTATATATTTATATATATATATTTATATATATATATATATATTTATGTATATATATTTATATTTATATATATATATTTATATATATATATATTTATATATATATTTATATTTATATATGTATATATATATTTATATATGTATATATATATATATTTATATATATATATTTATATATATATATATATATTTATGTATATATATTTATATTTATATATATATATTTATATATATATATATTTATATATATATATTTATATTTATATATGTATATATATATATATTTATATATATATATTTATATTTATATATGTATATATATATATATTTATATATATATATTTATATTTATATATATATATATATATATATATATATATATATATATATATATATATTTTTTTTTTTTTTCCTATTCCATTAGTGAAGAGGAAGTTCTTTTTGGAATGTTTCTTCTCAAGTACTACTACTTTATGGAACAGGCTCTCGAAAGGATGTTTTCCCTGATCACAACAATCTTGACCTATAAAGTCTAGGGTTCACCGTTATCTTTCTTGCTTCGCCCCAAGGACTTAACTTCTTAAGTTACGCTCATACGATACCAGACAGTAACCCGCTAACTTGAGTGGTTCTTGGGCCTTATATTGAGTGAAAATTAGCACAAAAAGAAAGGGATAAGCTATTTTTAAACTGGTTAAATCCTTTCCGATTATAAATGGTTGTAGAATAAACATTTCTACTAACTGAGCCACGATGCCCATCTCCCTGGCATAATATTCATTTATTTTTTTGCTATTTGAATAAAAACATATCAAACAAGACAAATGAGGGCTGATAACGGCAGTTTAATGGAACCTAATTTGAATCGTTATATAATTATTTCCAAGGGCGCTGGTCAACCGCAGAGCGTTTCAGTTCACCCACATTATTATATATTATCACAAAACCCTTACAGTTTTATTTAAACATCCCAGGAACAGAATCTGCTTAAAATTACACTCGTAGAAAAAATGTAACTATCTAAAGAATGTGAATATTTTCTAAGCTTACCTTTGTATGACACAAGTAGGAGTGACCTCACTAAAGTAGGAAAGTCAACATCAACAATAACCTGTTCCCCATTTGTTAAGCAAGATTCAATAGCATAATATCTCTATATAATTAATTTAGTTTAGTCTGGCACAATGCCAGAATAGAGTGCAGTCTATGAGGACCGAACTTTTGAAATTACTTTAATTCTTTAACTATATATATATATATATATATATATATATATATATATATATATATATATATATATATAGTCATCCACTGACAGAGTGTTTCGCTGTATCACAGCTCCTCAGTGTGGCTAGACGTGATCGAAATCCGACTGATTTGACATCAGTCAGATATCCTACCTCCAGGCCATCGGCAGAAAAGGAAGGGAATTTTAACGTTTTTCTCTGTACGAAATACGCCAGCGGCCTGGAAAACTCAATTCAATTTACTTGAAGAATAATGCTTAATAGCAGTAGGAGCCGCTGTTTTTTAAAACCTCCTTTCCCTAGAGAGCTCAACCGTATTTACGGGAGCACACACACACACACACACATATATATATATATATATATATATATATATATATATATATATAGAGAGAGAGAGAGAGAGAGAGAGTGTGTCTTTCTTTCTTATTCTTTTCCTTTTCTTCTTTTTCTCGTGAAAAGAGTGTGTATGCTGTTTTTAAATCTCAATAAATTGCCTACTCACCAGTTATTTACTTACGCCTGATGAGATATTTTAATATGCATCGAAACATGATTACATTTATGTAGTGTTCTTTTTAAATGTTTTTGATGTAATATCCTAAAATAAAGTATATATATATATATATATATATATATATATATATATATATATATATATATATAGTGTATCGGGGCTGCAGATCATTATTCAAACATATATTTTTAAATATAACAGACAACGAATGTCTATTATGTTTGATCATGAGCTTTTCTAAGCTTCGTAGCGTGGCTTTTGTTTCGGAAGAAAATAAAAGACAAAAACTATCCAACATTTGGATATTTTTTATGCTGCTCATAGATCTAAGCTTTTAGCTCACATGAACCATCATCACAGCGGTTATATGGACATTACAACAGAGATGTTCATTATCAAATGTGACATCCTGTTTTATTTACATAAAAGTTTACTATGCGACGATAACGGTCGCGGAATATCAGACGCAGGGCGTAAACTCGTAATGCGGTTCTATGACGTCGTAAGGAAAGAAATATTATCGACAGAATCATGTGTTTAGATCCATTGTAATATGTTTTGACTGGTTTGAGATGTAATTTTGTTGAGAGCTTAGATCGATGAAGAACATAATATCAAAATATCCAAATGTTGGATAGTTTTTGTCTTTATTTCCGAAACTAAAGCCGCTATACGAAGCTTAGAACGGCTCATGATCAAACATAATAGACAGTCGTTGCTTGTTATATTTATAGTTCGAGAAATTATTTTTCGAGCAATTGATTCCGAGCAATTTACCTAGATCCGGTGGTAGTACCCGTTAGACAACAGGAGAAATTTGATAGACTATTTTAAAAGAAAGAATTGTTGCTTGAATGTACTGTTTAAAATAAAAGAGTTTATCGTATAAGCCAATCAGCACTTATAATCCCGAATCGTCCCCGATCCCAGAAAGACGACTTCCGTTTATAGGAGTCCCGAAAACACGTAGCAGCGATGGGTGCGTCTAGGACAAGATAGCCTGACTGACAGAGCTCATCGCTCTTCAAGTTGGTTTTGAATTCAGGGTCTTCTATCTCCTAGGCTGGTTGCTACTTCAAGGCAAACAGTCAGCCCTGTTATTTAACCCGTAGCTGAGGAGAGAAGAGAAGAGAAGAGATGGATTCATGCCTTTTCCAAGTGCATTAGTGTCAACTGAACGAAACCAGTTCGGATCGTATTTGAACTCGGCACATCAATTTCACTTTTCGCGCCAATAACCGTTGCAGTACCCGTGCATCTAGTTTTGTATTTCACCACGTCGTATTAGGTCGTAGGAATATCACGTGTATTGCAGGCATAGCAACAGCGGTGTGTCTAGGACGATATAGCCTGAAGGGGCTCGTCCCTTTTCAGGTTGTTTTTGAATTAAGATCTTTCCTTCTCTTAGACTGGTTGCCACCTCAAGGCAAGAGATCCCTCTTATTCAACCTATAGCTAGGGAAAAATAGATCCGTGCCTTTCACAAGGGTATTTCGGCGAGAGTAGACGTAACGACTTCGAACGGAATTCGAACACGTCCCGTAGATTTATTTTTTCCAAGTCGCTAACCGTTACACGAGAAAAAAAAATGAATAAAGGCAATATTTTGAGAGAGCATATTAGAATATGGACTATTCTACACTAGGGTATGTTTTCTTTCTTTTTAGATGGACTAGCGGTAAGGCTAGATGTGTTTTGGTAGGAAAAAGAAAATAATTTTTTCCTTTATTTATTTTTTGAATATATATATATATATATATATATATATATATATATATTCTTTAGTATAATTTTTTAATTATATTCTTACTTAAATTTAATATAATTTATCTAAATATGAATTATTGTTAATCTTTTTAATATTTCACGTTTTTAAGTATAATTTGTTATTTTTTAAGTAGGAATCTAACTTCTTTTTTTTATATATAATTATTTTTTTTTACATAAAACTCCATTTTCGGCCCTCTCTGAGTTTTGACACTTCTTTCTTCATATAATCCCAATTTAATGTTATACGGTCAATATCCGAGTTAATTTTTTAAAACCTTTTTTCCTTTAAGGCTTACACCTTCAACCCTCCCCTTGCCACGTACATTTCGTCTGAGTTAAACATCGTAATGGATAAAGTCTGTATCAATTTTTCGACTGCTGTCAAGGTTAAATTTTAAATTTCTAGTTCCGGTACGAACAGTCTGTACACCGGGGTTGAATAAGACTAATGTACTTTTCGTTAGTTGAAACAGATCTATACCCCCACCATGAAGTATCTTTGGATTTTTTCGTGTAATATATATATATATATATATATATATATATATATATATATATATATATATAATCTCCATTCCTACGATGGGTCGTAACGCTATTTTCCGGAACGTATCCGTAATTTCACTTATATGGTGATGGGTTTTCTTTTCTTCGAATGATCACCATCGAAAGAGAGTACACGACATTTAGGTGCGATGATAAAAGGCAATAAGATTCCAAAAACACAACACAACGGAAGGAACATAGCAATCCAATATGGCGTACAACCAGGAACAAGATTAACGGAGACTGCGTCTAAACCACGAATCGTCGTAACCCGGAGACTTACTATATATATATATATATATATATATATATATATATATATATATATATATATGTGTGTGTGTGTGTGTGTGTGTGTGTGTGTGTGTGTGTGTATTAGAGCGTGAAGCTTTTATATTATATCATAAAGAAGTAATATGTCTCATTAAGTCTTGTTAGCGAAGCGATTTCGCCATTAATCTCATTAACATTGCTAATTAATTCTTTGTATAAATTACTTCTTTATGATATAATATAAAAGCTGCACACTTTAATATATTTACCAAAATAAGATCCACAGTACGTAATATTGAGAATCTTAAATTCTATGGAAAAATACTAAGATATTTTACTCTACTAATTGGATTATACTTAAGTCCATGCCACTTTAACTGAAAACTTATATAACAACAAAATTTCGTGGATTTATTAAATTACAAAATTCAAACAAAATTATCATTTTCTAGATTTGAACAAGAAAAAGACAGAAAACGGCAGAACTTTCAAAAAATTAAAATTATTAACATGGTATCACTGAAATAAATTGAATAGCTTTTACAATTCATATATTGATTCCATGAATAACACTTAATTTGTCAAAAGGGGAAGGCATTCTCCTTAAACGTAGGAAAAATTTTACCTTTTCTAGAATGGAATTGCAAACAATAGTTGCCCCGGAGTGACAATTTATACCAATTTTAGTATTTACCATATTGTAATTTTCAAAGGTAAATTTCACTCACCCCACCACGCCAAAAACAAAAACAAACTAAAAGCACAAACAGCAATCGTTTGCTGAGGGAGATTACTATTTATTAAAATTACATAAGTATGGATGCCTTCTTTTTGTGCACCTAGTTTCATTTCTTACTAGGTAATTTTCTGAAAATCATTATATTTTAATTATACATACCCCCCCCCTCATATCCATTTCAAAAGACGTAACGGAGGCAAACCTGCGTGTATCTATTTGTTTAGCATCAAGTCATGTGAAACAATTTTCCATCCATACAGATTACGTTTGACAATGGCAGACACACATAGCGTCTTCACCTATCAAGTAGTGTTCGAACATCTGAGATATTTGTTTATAAAAAAAAGTTCTAATGCAGTGAATTGTGTATATATTATGCATATTTAAATTCATTTACTACTGTTGTTAAAATGTATTATGCAAGTTTATTATTTTTCACACACGTAATAATGTTTTAATCATTTAACCCCAAGCAGAGCGGGAATGCCACTAGTACATAGAGAGTGAAAGTGAGAGAAAAGGCTGGGCAGAGGGGGATTGAGGAAAGGATAAAAGAAAAACGGGATTTAAAAAGACAGAAGATCGACGTTGCATTTAAATCTTTGAAGATTATAGTTATCAGGAAAGCAAGTAAACAGAAGGGAGTTCCACTGGCAGGAAGTGTAAAAAAGGAAATATTAGATATATGTAGAAGTGTCAGTTATATTTAACTATTTAAGAAGGGAGTTCCACTGGCAGGAAGTGTAAAAAAGGAAATATTAGATATATGTAGAAGTGTCAGTTATATTTAACTATTTAAGAAGGGAGTTCCACTGGCAGGAAGTGTAAAAAAGGAAATATTAGATATATGTAGAAGTGTCAGTTATATTTAACTATTTAAGAAGGGAGTTCCACTGGCAGGAAGTGTAAAAAAGGAAATATTAGATATATGTAGAAGTGTCAGTTATATTTAACTATTTAACAAGGGAGTTCCACTGGCAGGAAGTGTAAAAAAGGAAATATTAGATATATGTAGAAGTGTCAGTTATATTTAACTATTTAAGAAGGGAGTTCCACTGGCAGGAAGTGTAAAAAAGGAAATATTAGATATATGTAGAAGTGTCAGTTATATTTAACTATTTAAGAAGGGAGTTCCACTGGCAGGAAGTGTAAAAAAGGAAATATTAGATATATGTAGAAGTGTCAGTTATATTTAACTATTTAAGAAGGGAGTTCCACTGGCAGGAAGTGTAAAAAAGGAAATATTAGATATATGTAGAAGTGTCAGTTATATTTACCTATTTAAGAAGGGAGTTCCACTGGCAGGAAGTGTAAAAAAGGAAATATTAGATATATGTAGAAGTGTCAGTTATATTTAACTATTTAAGAAGGGAGTTCCACTGGCAGGAAGTGTAAAAAAGGAAATATTAGATATATGTAGAAGTGTCAGTTATATTTAACTATTTAAGAAGGGAGTTCCACTGGCAGGAAGTGTAAAAAAGGAAATATTAGATATATGTAGAAGTGTCAGTTATATTTAACTATTTAAGAAGGGAGTTCCACTGGCAGGAAGTGTAAAAAAGGAAATATTAGATATATGTAGAAGTGTCAGTTATATTTAACTATTTAAGAAGGGAGTTCCACTGGCAGGAAGTGTAAAAAAGGAAATATTAGATATATGTAGAAGTGTCAGTTATATTTAACTATTTAAGAATTGAGTTCCACTGGCAGGAAGTGTAAAAAAGGAAATATTAGATATATGTAGAAGTGTCAGTTATATTTAACTATTTAAGAAGGGAGTTCCACTGGCAGGAAGTGTAAAAAAGGAAATATTAGATATATGTAGAAGTGTCAGTTATATTTAACTATTTAAGAAGGGAGTTCCACTGGCAGGAAGTGTAAAAAAGGAAATATTAGATATATGTAGAAGTGTCAGTTATATTTAACTATTTAAGAAGGGAGTTCCACTGGCAGGAAGTGTAAAAAAGGAAATATTAGATATATGTAGAAGTGTCAGTTATATTTAACTATTTAAGAAGGGAGTTCCACTGGCAGGAAGTGTAAAAAAGGAAATATTAGATATATGTAGAAGTGTCAGTTATATTTAACTATTTAAACAGTAAAATTGGTGGGACCTAGATGCCAATCTAGTATCACGCTTAAATTCACGTAGTCGGGGCACCAGGTAAAAAAGTGCGTCAGAGCAGTTGCCATGAAAATATGTGTGGAAAAGACAGAGGGAAGCCACATCGGTGAGAAAGAGACTGAAGTCGAGATGCCAAGTCAGGATCTATTGCAGATCCTTCTTTGGATTTTGTCAAGAACCTCGAAATGAATAGCAGGATCACCAGACAAGATATGGCAGCAGTATTCAATACATGGACAAATGGTAGATTTGTGAATGTGCATGATGGACTCTGACGAGAAAAATCGTCTGACACGACACAGTGACCCAACTTTCCTTGCAGTAAATGCAGCTATTGTTTCGATGTAGTCGTTCCAGTTCAACTCATTTGAGAAATCTCAGAAATACTATCTAGCACACAGCAGTCAGGGGAGAAAGGGGAAGAGTAGAGAAAGAAGAGATAGCTGACCATGTTTAGTAGAGAGAGACGGAGACACATGTAAGAATGGTCTGGACATTCCAAAGAGAGTTCCCTAGCCAGCGGAAGATGATCATAGACATAACCTCCCAGGCCATGCATGTGGACATTAGAGTCCTTCCTAAGGAGAGGAAGACAGCCAGGAACCGAGAAATCAGAGGAGGAGATTGAAGAGTTAAGATTAGTTGACAGAGAACTAGGGTGTCTGGGACTTTTAGAAGTTGGTACAAATACTACAAATTTTGGAGAAAGAAAGGTTGAGGGGTTTCGGTGATTTTGTTGAGCTGGTTTAGGTTTATATCTTTGGCTGCTTATAGTCATGGTGTGTTATTTTGGTATGGAAAGGCATAGGGTAGTAGTTGCAGTCGGTCGCCTAATGTAACATATATGGGAAGGGAACTGGGGAAGATTGCAACATAGTGTGGCCTTGGGGTTGCCCACCGGGACACCCTTCCATGCGTGACATAGCACTGCAAGGACCCCGGTATTATACAACTGTCGATTAGAGCAGCCTCTCAAGACGCCACGCAAGAGTTCGGGATCCTAACTACTAGTCGGAAACAGCAGCCAGAAAACTGCCAACCAGGTACCCTCAGTCTGAAGAGCCGTTGCCACCATCCACACATATCACAAAAACTTCATGACCACTATTAAGGCTTAAGAAAAGAAAAAGAACCGGCAACTCCTTCCTAAACAGGGAACAACGGATGAGCCTCTACTTTCGTTCAAGAGAAGTCGGAGGAGTATGGACCGGGTGATAGGAATTCCTGTTTTCTCCTATTAAAAAAATAGTTACTAAGTTTTAACTTAGCTAAAGACAAGATATCCATTAGGAATTCAACAAAGAATTAAAACTAGCAGAGACCTAACTTTGAACCCCCCCCAAAAAAAAACCACAGTCGTTCTGAGTAGACGATAAACTACAGCAAGGCCTCTGATCAGGAGGTTTTGGGGAGCATGGAACCACCTCTTAATTGCTGGTATTCCAAGGTTCACCCTATAGAACCCTGTTCTGCTATTTACCCATATCTGGAGGGAAAAGAAGAGAATTCATACCTTTCCGAGGTTATTAGCACGATAGTGAATGTAATGGATTCGACTGGAAAGTCAGTCAGTCAGTTATGTGCCATGCGTGATACACGCTTAGGCCAACATGTATCTTTCGATACATGACTGACGAGGCAGATTTTTTCCCGCAGTAGTTTGCCATTTCTTTCTGCGGTAGACAAGTTGTCATCCAAGTCTATAGAACACGGTCTGTCCTGTTATTTCCCTAAAGTTGGAGGGAGAAGAAGAGGATTCATACCTTTCCCAAGGGTATTATCACATAAATGAATGCACTGGATTCGAATGGAATTCGAACTCGGCTCATTGATTTCTCAATCCAAGCCGCTATCCATTACTTATATATATATATATATATATATATATATATATATATATATATATATATATATATATATATATATATCAAAAGTTTGGGGTTATAATGTGGATTTTTAAAATATATATAATTCTTTATTTTTCATATTTTTGCTACACGGGTTTCCGGTCTCGCGACCTTCATCAGGCAATGAGTGGTTATTTCCACATATTATTAAAAGGAATTAATTTTCTTTATGTTTTCCGATGTTTAACCATTATCTTTTGTTTGTAGTAGTAATCCAGATTTTTCTTGGACTTGTGGAGAAAAAATTCTTCTGTTTAATATAACCAAAAACGTTTGCGACTTTTCTTTTTCTCTTTAACGTATACACTTTTCTCTCGTTGGAACAACTATAACCTCTCCTTTATATATATATATATATATATATATATATATATATATATATATATAGAGAGAGAGAGAGAGAGAGAGAGAAATACGTGTACACGTGTTGAGGCAAGTATTAAGAGATAATTAAAACAATAAAGGAAGCGTAAAAAATTCGGAAAGAGGATGGCATAGAAAAGTGAAAAGGACAAACAAAAAAACAAGTTGGATACAAGAAAATTACAAAAAATAACAATCAAACGTTTCCATTTCAACGATACCAATACACATTATGAATGGCGAAGTCATCTGGTGGGTTTTTGAATGAATATTAATCAAGAAAGATATGTTGACGCCATCTTTGGAAGTGTGAACAGTTAACTTTGAGGCCGAATGATCTTGGGGCGGAGCATGATGAGATCGCCAATTCGGACCTCCCATTTTTAAAAAATTCTTTTTATTACCCGGTTTTACATTTCTATATTTGTAAGCGTTCGTAGCTATTATCCATTTTTTTTTTTTAAAAAAGTCAAGCCATATTTCTCATTCGGGATTTTTCCACTCAAGAATATTGAAATATAATATGCAAGTGTTTGTTTATATATAAATTGGATTGATATAAGTTTTTAAAATTGTTTTACCTCAAGCAAAGCATTAAAACCACTATGATACAAGGGGTTACTGAATATGAAAGAATATAAGAAAAAGAAAACATTATTAAGGAGAGAGAAGAATAAAAGAATAAGAATTAAGAAGACAGAAGATAACGATTGTCATTATATTTAAAATTTGGAAGATCAAAATTGATTGGGAAGCAAGAAGCCGGAAGAGAGTTTCCACACGTGAGAAATTTGATAGAAGAAGCTGTTAGGACAGAACTTAAGGTTACGTCTCGCCATTTCAAGTGATCGCCTCTTAAAAACAGATAAACGGACCTTGCTTAAGAACCCCTTGTCTAATTTTAATGAAATTTGACTTTGAACTCGGCAGGGGTCCAAAGTTCAATTTGCTCCTAAATTGGTTAGAATATTATGGGTCGTTTAACTGACTTGAAATTAAGTGGTGGGTAACATATATAAAAAAATATTCCAAAACCAAAAATTTTAAAAATAAATAATTAATAATAAATTTCTGAAAGTTTCATTAAAATCTAACAATTATTTGATTTTTGCATGAATTTCCAAATCAATGTATTTTGCACCGAAAAAAGGCGCTAAAACACTAATAATAAACAGGATGTCGACCACTAACGTGAAAAAAAAAAACAATATTTTTAATCAAAATTTTGAACGTGTTACAAAGGATTAAAAAAATTAATAAATTATTAATAAAAATACTTTGGTCTTTCCTCTTAATGATAACAATTTTAGACGATAAAACTTTGTTTTTTATTAAGTTTGGGGCCTTATATCTTCATGCTATGCTGTTTTTTTCAGTGAAAAAGTGGAGGTAACTAATATATATATATATATATATATATATATATATATATATATATATATATATATATGTATATAGATATATATATATATATATATATATAGATAGATAGATAGATAGATAGAGAGAGAGAGAGAGAGAGAGGGCGCTGCGCAAAAGTAAGTGACCTTCTAAGATAATATTACAAAATATTGTTTCTTTTTTCCATATAATCAACAAATCTTCACTCAACTATATATTGACTATTTACATTATTCGGACTATTGTCCCCCTCTTTGTTGCTATATTAATCACAACGTTTCGGCCGTTGTACGCTCCGGCCTTCTTCAGATGGTTGGAATGGCGAACTGAACCCTTTATTTCGCTCACTGGGGTAGACTGTTCTAGTTCCACGTGCCATGTTTAATGGATGTCAGTTATCAGTTATCTCCTGTTAATTCACCTCTCCAAGTTCTCCACCGCCTTAACCAGGTATTGAACTCACAACTCTTTGGTTCCTGTCACTGGATCTAACCAACGCCTTTATTCACTGTGCCATGTGTCCTTAATCACCTGAAGAATGCCGGAGCGTACAACAGCCGAAACGTTGTGATAAATATGGCAACAAAGATGGGGACAATAGTCCGAATAATGTAAATAGTGTACATAATACCTCATCTCAGAAATAGAGACAGATACTGAAAGGCCGAAACGTTGTAATAAATATGGCGACAAAGATGAGGACAATAGTCCGAATAATGTAAATAGTGTACATAATACCTCATCTCAGAAATATAGACAGACAACTATATATTAATTAAGAAAAAAACTTTACCAAACGAATTACAACTGCTTTCAAAGATTTTTACCGAAAGAAAAACTACTATTAAGGAGAGAGGACAATGAAAGAATAAGAATTAAGAAGACAGAAGATAACGATTTTTCATTGCATTTAAATGTTTGGAGATCAAAGTTGACTGGGAAGCAAGAAGCCAGAGGAGAGTTCCACATTTGAGAAGTGCGATAGAAGAAACTGTTAGCAAAGAACTTACGGTTAATTCTCGCCATTTCAATTGATCGCCTCTTAAAAACAGATAAACGGACCTTGCTTAAGAACCCCTTGTCTAATTTTAATGAAATTTGGCTTTACACTCGGCAGGGGTTCAAAGTTCAATTTGCTCCTAAATCGTTGGAATATTATGTGTCATTTAATTGTATCAGGGGACACACATACATACAAGATTAGAGTTTTTTGTATTGTATAGATAATTATGGGTATGGGTAAATATCAGGGATAGGTCACATGTCCACTTTGTTAACCATCAAATATCGCTGACCAAACGTTTGAATGATGGGTGAAGTATTTGTTGTATATTTTATTATATATTTCCACCAAAAAGTTCAAATGCTGCTCAGTGAGCGAAGATAGTCATTTAGAATTTGTTTATAGGATAGGAGGTGGGAGAGATATATTTGGAAGCAGTGATAGAAACTCTTCACAGATGAAGAAGAAACTTGAAACAGCAGAAATGTGGCACTACAGAAGGATGTTGAGAATACCATGGACTGAACACATGAGTAAGGACAAAGACTTGGGGAAAATGGAAACAAAAAAAGACACTTAAACATAGAGTCAGAAAGTGACAGTTTGAAATTTCCAGGGTACATAATGAGAAATGAGGGATTAGAAAATTCGACACTCACAGGACATATTGAAGTTAAGAGGGACAGAGGAAAGTAGTGAGTAACCTACATAACGAGCTCGTGCAAATGGTTGGTAGAACAGGGGTTAGGAGTGATAGCAAAAAGACAAACATTGCTAAAAACTACAAAGGGGAGGAAGTTGTGGGGAGCGATGTTCGCCCACATCCTGAAGGGACATGACTCATAGAAGAAGAATATATCCAATCACCTTATTATCTCGGAATTATCATGTTTTTATATCTATCTATCTATCTATCTATCTATCTATCTATCTATCTATCTATCTATCTCTGTTCATGTCTGTCTATCTATCTATCTATCTATCTATCTATCTATCTCTGTTCATGTCTATCTATCTATCTATCTATCTATCTATCTATCTATCTATCTATCTCTGTTCATGTCTGTCTATCTATCTATCTATCTATCTATCTATCTATCTCTGTTCATGTCTGTCTATCTATCTATCTATCTATCTCTGTTCATGTCTGTCTATCTATCTATCTATCTATCTATCTCTGTTCATGTCTGTCTATCTATCTATCTATCTATCTCTGTTCATGTCTGTCTATCTATCTATCTATCTATCTCTGTTCATGTCTGTCTATCTATCTATCTATCTATCTATCTATCTATCTATCTCTGTTCATGTCTATCTATCTATCTATCTATCTATCTATCTATCTGTTCATGTCTATCTATCTATCTATCTATCTATCTATCTATCTCTGTTGATGTCTATCTATCTATCTATCTCTGTTCATGTCTATCTATCTATCTATCTATCTATCTATCTATCTATCTCTGTTCATGTCTATCTATCTATCTATCTATCTATCTATCTATCTATCTCTGTTCATGTCTATCTATTTATCTATCTATCTCTGTTCATGTCTATCTATCTATCTATCTATCTATCTATCTAGGTTCATGTCTATCTATCTATCTATCTATGTTAATGTCTATCTATCTATCTATCTATCTATGTTAATGTCTATCTATCTATCTATCTATCTATCTATCTATCTATCTATCTATCTATGTTAATGTCTATCTATCTATCTATCTATCTATCTATCTATCTATCTATCTATCTATCTATCTCTGTTCATGTCTATTCATTTATCTATCTATCTATCTCTGTTCATATCTATCTATCTATCTATCTCGGTTCATATCTATCTATCTATCTATCTATCTTATAATCTAGATAATGAGCACTTTAGGAGTGATAGCAAAAAGTCAAACATTGTTAAGAGCTACAAAGGGGAGGAAGCTGTGGAGAGCCATGATCGCCGACGTGCAGAAAGGACATGACACATAGAAGAAGAATATATCCAATTCCATTATTATCTCTGAATTATCATGTTTTTTTTATATCTATCTATCTATCTATCTATCTATCTATCTATCTATCTGTTCATATCTATCTATCTATCTTTATCTATCTGTTCATATCTATCTATCTATCATTATCTATCTGTTCATATCTATCTATCTATCTGTTCATATCTATCTATCTATCTATCTTTATCTATATGTTCATATCTATCTATCTATCTATCTATCTATCTTTATCTATCTGTTCATATCTATCTATCTATCTATCTATCTGTTCATATCTATCTATCTGTTCATATCTATCTATCTATCTATCTATCTAACCTTAGCACGTTAGGAATGATAGCAAAAAGTCAGACATTGCTAAGAGTTACAAAGGGGAGGAAGTTGTGGAGAGCCATGAACGTCCACGTGCCGAAGTGACATGACACATAGAAGAATATATCCATTCTTCTTATTATCTCTGAATTATCATGCGTTCTTGGGAATGACAGAGGTGTGGTTTCCTGTTGCCTTTTCAGCAGTTTGGAATTCTGAGTTTTCCTTCTCATATATTTGTATAGACTGAGCAAAAACATAGTTTACTGTAGTTCACTTTGGTTGGTTGTTGGTTGATTCGTTTTAAAGCCAAAAAATACTTTTAGATTGTAAGAATTATTTTAGAGATAATAATAGTTTCGCGATACAAGTCTTACTAATTAACCTATAGCTGGGGGGAGAAGAGGTTGATTCATACATTTTTTAAGGGTATTTACAGGTAGGTGAATATAACGAACCCAACTAGAATTGGAAATCGGGTATCAGATTAACAATCCCGAGCCATTATCTGTTATATCACACACAGATTCAAGCTTACAGCACCTGGTATCGACAAGCATTTACCCATACAGGCTCGACGTTGCTTAACTTCGGTGATTGTACGGGAACCGGTGTTTCAACACGATATGTCCGTAAGCTCCTGTTCTCTTTTTTGTACCTCGACTTGAATTTAAGCGTAGTACTGGATTGGCAGATAGGTCTCGTCAGTTTACTGATGAAATTGATAGATGAAACCGTAAGTTCTATTCTAATACTTCCTTCTTTCTCACTTCCGGCCTACGACATTTTCTTCCAGCTGCTTGCTTTCTTGTCGACTAGTGTAAAATAATTTTTATTCAACGTCAATTGTCTCCTTGAATCCTGTTCTTTTTATTGTCGTTTCTCTTCAGTAAAGCGCCCTCAGTTTCCTTCATGTTGTTGTTTTTCTTTCTTGCGTCTTAGTGGCTTTATCGCCTTGCTTAAGATGAAATGATAAAGGTAAAATACTATCAACCACAAACTTGTTTTTCAGCAAAATAAAGAAAAAAATCGACGAGAATGCGATTCGAAATCAAGCTGGGAGTTGTCAATGAGTCCATCCCGTAGACCGCTTGGCTACCTCGTTCTGAATTCCGTTTATTTAATTAAAGATGAATAATTAGACCATGCATTGATAGCGTATTACCGACATTGACACCGATAAAATAAACACAAACAATATGGACGCTAACAGTGATTATTGTTAATTTTTTAAATAATAATAATAGAAAATTTATCGGTTTAGAAATCGAGCGTGGGAAAGAGTCTGAAAAAAAACAAAAACATAATAATAAAGGTAGTCACTTGGTGTACTCGGAATAACAGTAGAAAAAAAGATTAATTGGAAAAATGAAAAATAATAAATAAAAGATATGAGAGTTTTCTATTTTGCAAGTTCATCACCAAGCCGACCCGCCATAGCTAGGAGGAGAAGGTATAGCAATTTAACCCATAGCTTGGAAGAGAAGGTATAGTAATTTAACCCATAGGCAGAAGGGGAAAGCATAGCAATTTAACCCATAACTAGGAGGAGAGGGCATAGCAATTTAACCCATAGCTGGGAGGAGAGGGCATGGCAATTTAACCCATAGCTAGGAGGAAAAGGCATAGCAATTTAAACCATAGCCGGGAAGAGAAGGTAAACGCAATTTGACCAATAGGCAGGACGAGAAGGCATATCAATTTAGCCCATAGCTGGGAAGAGAAGGTATAGCAATTTAACCCATAGCTGGGAGGAAAAGGCATAGCAATTTAATTCATAGCTAGGGGGAGAAGGCATAGCAATTTGACCCATAGCTAAGAAGGAAAAGGTATAGCAATTTAACCCATAGCAAGGAGGAGAAGGCATAGATTCATACTTAACAAGGAGATTTACGCCTTGTGTAAGCATTAAATAGACGAATGAAATTTACAGGCGAGTCTAAGATTTCCCTAACACTGTGTAGAATGTATAGGTGTGGACTTCTATATCAACCTAATAACCTTGTTACCCAGTAACTGGAGATCCACCCTTTTACATTTTAGATTATCATTAAAAGAACTACTATTCATCGCCATTCATTAATTTGCCAATCAAAAAGTGAATGACACGTGAAAGCACTGACCAATTTTCGTTTCTGTAAACCTAGGCTGAAGTCTTTTTCCGAACCCTAGAAAAATGTTTAATGGGTTTTGCAAATGACGTATTACAATTGACTGATTATAAACATCTCACCGGAGGTTTGTTCTTTATTTTTTGATCTATAGTACTTCAACATTGTAGAATGTAAAAAAACCCTCAGATCTACGATAAAAAGCGAATAAATACAAATAAATTCAAATTAAAACTAATAAAAATAAATAACAACTTTTTGCCACAATAAGGAACATCTCTCAAAGCATGTAAATGTTTTTTTTAAATTTTATTCTTTTGTTTGCACTTCCTAATCGATGTTGAAATCTATTTGTAAAGATGTTCTGCACCCTTCCGTCATGTCAGTTTGGTGATTTATAGTTTAAAATTTCAGTGTGATGCTGAATATATAGGCAGAACTAATCAGAGTTTGGAAGTGAGAACTGATCAGCATGTACCAGCTAAGATCCAATGACAATTTAGATACGCTTGTCAATACGTCCGGGTCTGCGATTGTAAAATCCCTAATAAATAATTTGATAATTTATTCATCTTTCATAAGGGATTTTTCTCAATCGCTAGAGAGTACATTCAGCTTATTATTTGAAAGCGTTTGAGACCCTGTATATTAGATTTAAGCAACCTTCACTCTGTAAGCAAAAGGAATGGTTGCTGGGTCGAAATGTAATCTCTTTATATTGCTCATTCTCTGGTAGTATTTTCCCTTCCCCATTTGAGTATACTCTAGTTCCTATATATTAAGTCTAAGCAGCCTTTCCTTTTGTAAGCAGAAGGGGTGGTTGCTGAGTCTTAATGCAATCTATGTCTCACAGGGATGATTCTCTGGTAATATTACTTAGCCCCATTAATTTTAGTCGTTTTGCACATCTTTTGTTCTCGATTGAGTTTGGAACAATAATTAATTACCTTTTTCCTTTCTCATTTTTTTTTCGATTTCCATTTTATAATATGTTATTTTCTTCTTCCTTCTCTTTTTAATAGGCTTGTATTTTATGTTAATATATCCTTTTTAAATTGTCCGTTTTTAAAGTGATCATTTTTTTTTTTACATTTATTATTAATTGTAATCGTTATTGCTGTCGTAGAAGCAGTATTAGTATTATTATTATTAGTATATTCACATACATTTTTATCATTTCGTGTCTGTTTCTAAGATTTAAAGAATGCTGCAAAACTATTTTCCTAAATATGTCTAAACTTGGAATTCTAAATGTGTAATGGATACACTTTGGGGAGTTCAAGTATGTAAATGTCTATCCCAGTTTCTTTTTGTCCCTGTATTAAGCTCAATGATGATATATATGTATAATGCTGACATATATATATATATATATATATATATATATATATATATATATATATATATAAAAGAATAAATTGTAAATATTTCACTTTATTATCGTAAAATAAAATGTAAAAGTTAACTGAGTCCTAAAATGACGTGAAATGTTAAAATGATGTGAAATGTTATGAGAAAAATATTATTAAAAAAGAAAGGAAAATTATTCTCGCCAAAATACCAGTTAGTTATGTGCCATGCGTGATACACGCTTAGGCGATCATGTATCTTTCGATACATGACTGACGAGGCAGATTTTTCCCGTAGTAGGTTGCCATTTTTTTCTGCACTAGACCAGTTGCCATCCATGGCTATAGAACCCGGTCTGTCCTGCTATTTACTCATAGCTGGGAGAGGGGGGGAAGAGGGAAATGATTCATACCTTTCCCAAGGGTATTAGTACGTAAGTGAATGTAATGAATTCAACTGGAAAGTCAGTCAGTCAGTTATGTGCCATGCGTGATACGCGCTTAGGCGATCGTGTATCTTTCGATACATGACTGACGAGGCATATTTTTTTCCCGCAGTAGGTTGCCATTTCTTTCTGCAGTAGACCAGTTGCCATCCAAGGTTATAGAACCCGGTCTATCCTGCTATTTACCCATAGATGGGGGTGGGGAGAAGAAGAGGATTAATACCTTTCCCGTAAGTGAATATAATGGATCTGACTGGAATTCGAACTCGGCTCTCCGATTTCTCAATCCGAGACTTTATTTAAAATGGCTTAAAATATGTTTCACTTTTTATATATAAATATTGCAAATTGCATCAGATTTAATAGAAGAAAGCCAACTGAAATGTATAGAAAAGTCTCAGTCTGAAATTGTAGGAGGAGGAGGAGGAGGAGCTGTCATTATTTACACTATTCACATGATGGGACGAAGCTTGTGGAGCTATTCATATTATATAGAAAAGTAATAGGAGGCACGGTGGAGTAATGGATAGCGACGCGTATTGAGGAATAGGAGGGCCGAGTTCGATTTCCAGTCGAATCCATTACATTCACTTACGTGAAGGGCCTTTTCTTCTTCCCCCAGCTATGTGTAAATAGCGGGTTCTATACTGGTCTACCGCAGGAAAAAATGGCAACCTACTGCGGGGAAAAATCTGCCTCGCCAGTCATATATCGAAAGAGCGTGTATCACGCATGGCACATAACTGACTGAAAATAATAGATAAAGAAGATAATGGTCTCTATAGGGATGATGGCCTTTACTGAAAACAGTATTAGAAAAAAAAATTCTTTTATAAAGAAACTATTTAAATTATTTGAGGATTTAGGATTCAATATCACGGTTGTTATAGATTTGAAAAACTAATCCAGTGACTTAACAGACACTAGATGACAGTTAATCAAATTCTGTATCCACTGCATTACTGTCCCGGGGGATAGCATTGGTGCATTTTTGGATTACTGTTTCAGCAGACACGAGCAGTAGCCGACATCACAGGGACAAAATGACACAATAATCAACAGACATCCAATATTAGTAAAAAACAATGAACACCTGATCATGTCGAATGGGTATTTGGTCGAAATGTTGTATATAATCAATATGAGAATAGTTCGAATGAATTAAAAAAAAGTATATTTTAATTCTGTAATTTTAATAGGGTTTACGGCCATATCAGGTTGTTGAGATGTTGAGTGTTTCCACGTGAGTATATGGTAATAACGAACAAACACAGTCGTAGGGAAAAATACTGGTATATTCAGAGAGGTATTTACATCAGTGAGATTAGTAGTAGAACGAACGTAGGTTAGTAGTAACCATAAGTAATAGTAATAAAGTCCAACGGTATCTTCTGGTCGAGAAACGGAAGTGTAACTGATCACTACAGAAGTCTCACTCTGCACTGCACTACACTGCTACACTACTCACAGTCTCTAGAACTACTGTTCTATTTATAATAATAGGATCAGTCTATTGTGGTTGTGAAGGTGGGTGCGCCCCAACACAGGTTGAAACACCACTTCACACACGACCATCGAAGTTAAGCAACGTCGAGTATGGTCTGTGCCTAGATGGGTGACCGCTTGGGTATACCAAGTGCTGTAAGCTTGGATGTGCGAGTAGTGTATTGGATAATGTCTCGAGAATTATTAATCGGAGAGCTGAGTTCCAATTCCAGTTGGGTTCGTTATATTCACTTACGCACAAATACCTCTGGAAAAGGTATGAATGCAAATCTTCTCCTCAGTTATGGGTTAATTAGTAAGACTATGTAGCATTGAAACCATTATTATCTAAAAAAAAAACGTTCTTAGAATTTAAAAATATTTCATGGCTTTAAATAACCTGTAAAGTGTTTATAAGTCGTAGAAAACGAATTCCTCTATCAATGACGATAAATTACACTTGGCAGCAAGGCCTTCTGATCGGGAGATGGAAGGTTTTGAGGAGCATATAACCACTTGTAAATTGCTGTTTTTCCAGGTCTACCCTGATCATGGGTGAACCCCCCCCAAATAAAAATCAATAGTACATTTTTATAATAAAATAACCACCAATACATATTTTAGTAAAATTACCAACAATGCGTTTTATGAACTACAAATTATATTGTCAAAACAGTATGAAAGTGTAAAAATAGTTTTAATACCAGCAATACATTTTTGAGGAAAAATATTACCAGCAATACATTTTTGAAGGAAAATAAAGATATTACTAATAATAGATTTTTTGAAAAAATATTACCAACAATACATTCTTGGAAAAATATTAGCAGCAATAAAAATCTTGTCGGCATTAAATAACCCATTGAGGTTGATATGCCGGAAAACAAACAAACTAAACCAAGTCATACTAATCCATAAGTAATGTACCTCATCTCAGAGATATAATTAGATTCTTTTTAATGAGTATCACCCCAAGCAAGGCAGTAAAGCCACTAAGAGACAAGGGGTTACTGGCTGTGGAAAAATTAGGAAAAGAAACATTAATAATGAACGGGAAGAGAGAAAAATATTGCCAACAATAAAAATCATGTCGGCATTAAATAACCAATTGAGGTTAATATGGCGTAAAACAAACCAAACCAAACAAAATATATATCTAAAAAATATACCTTTACTCTGAATGTATAAAGTATATTTAGTTGAAAGCATAAAATTACGTACAAAATATTTCGATTTCGATATTAAATAGCCTATAGAGATGCCGCCAAACATATCAACCAATCTATGAATCAATGTAATTTTAAAAAATCATTTACTATGATGTGTTAAAAATTGTCTTGAAAATTAATCTATTTAAGTTTCTTTTTTTTATTTCCCATAATTAACATGGCTTCGATTAGCGCGGCATTTTTTGAGGACTCGTTAACAGCGTTAATCACTGATTTCCTGTAATTAATTGTAAACCTATTTGTAAAACAAATTATTTTTCGTGTACTGTACTTCCCCACCATAATGTGCAGGATGAATATAATTTTTGGGTCAGTTAGGTGCCTTTCTGGCGAACAGAGATAAGCAGGTCCCAGTTATATTCATGGCCTTTACCAATACATCACTTTTGGTGTGTAGGGTGAGTTTTGACACCATATCCCCCAAAATGGTCAAAAACACCCCCAAAATATGACGAGAAACGTAGTATTATTCTTCAATAAATTAAAAGGCTTAAACGCAATATAAAGCTGAGTAAATAATCATAGATGCTTAATACAAATGAGGGTTAATAAAATGGGCGTCGAAATTTTCTCAATATGCTATAAATATGTCTTAATAAAAGCGGGACCAAAAAGTCATTTAATGGTTCAACAAATTAGAATTTAAGTAAAGAAGCGATTTTTTAGAACCACTACTCTAACACCCGGATGTATGTTACGGTGTAATGGAATGGGAAATCGGAGAGCCGAGTTCGAATTCTAGTCGGCTTCGTTACTTACGCGCAAGTACCCTTGAATAAGGTATGGACCCATGTCTTCTCCCCCAGCTATGGATTAAATAGCATGTCAGACTGGGTCCTATAGCCTTAGTCAGAGACCAGTCTACCGCAGAAAGAACGGCAACCTACTGCGGGAAATATTCTGTCTAGTCCAGCGTTTCTCAACCGGTGCGCGCGGACGCGTTAATGCGCCCTGAAAGGTAGCCAGGTGCATCCACAATTAACAGAAGAGTAATTTATGAATTGTTCTTATTTCTAAAAAATTGTTATTTTTTTAAAAAGCTCGCGACACCAAGCACATGCCTTCCATGTCTAAGGCAAGTCATTGTCATTTGATATTTTAAACTGGATGCTAAATTCTTTAATTTTTTTAAAAAAGACAACGTTATACTGTCATTTTCTAAAATTTACTCTCAGAATACCGTATTTCCCGACTTACAAGACGCACTTTTTTCCTAAAAAAACTACCCTGAAAAATACATGTGCGTCTTCCAAGACGAATACAAGGCAACGCCCAGCCCCAAGTAAGCTTGGACGGTCACCGCATTGGCTTGACTGATAGGGACGTGGATTTGTAAGTTGAGTCATTGCACTATAATGTTAGCTATCTATCTAATTCAGCCTTTTATATGATGTAAACCTCAGTACTTAGCTGTTACACGTATTTTCAAGACTATAAACCTTCCTGGAGCCGAGCCACAAACTTAAACATGCTCTGTTTATTAGCAACGGTGGGAGCCTTTCTGCTCTTGACTAGTATGAAATCGGACGAGTGATTAATTTAAACAATACGTGGCACCAGTATGTGAGGGGAGCATGGTGAATGTGTAGTTGCATGAGAATGATATTTTTTTTCTTAGAAATTTCTTTCCAATATTAGGGTGCGTCTTCCAAGCCGCAGCGTCTTGTAAGCCGGAAAATGGTTAATGTTTTTCTTTTCACATTAACGTAACGCAAATTACATTTATGCTATATTTTTGTTTAGGTAGAGCTTTATTGCCTACAAATTTATTCATTATACTAAGTTTAATAAAAGCGTATAGAATAACAAATATGTATTCTTAAACTATTCGTTATATGACAAGGTGTGGCACAAATGTTTACTACACAAGCTCTTCAGTTATGGAATCACTGGAAGGGTCTTCTCGGTTATAAATTCCTTTCTAACAGGTAGGTCCATGAAGGTAGTTATTAATGGCCAGTCCTCTGATGCCCTAGCGGTCAACCCTAGCGTCCCACAGGGGTCATTTCTTGGACCAACCCTCTTTTTGATCTATATAAATTATTTGCCTAAGAATATACTCAGATCCTTTGTAAACAGCTATGCCGACGACACGACTATATACGGGCACATCTTTAAAACTCTCGATGGCCAGAGATTGGCAACTGGTCTCTCATCCGATCTTGTACAAACTACCCAATGGGGCAAAAAATGGCTGGTTACATTAAATGCCTCGAAGACCAAGCTAGTTGCATTCTGTATGGGCCGATCGAACCCCGAACTACCACCAATCAGGATTAACGGATTTCCTCTCGGGAAAGCACCGTGCCTCGAAAGACTGTTGGACCTAAAACTCACACCCGACCCCGGGGAAATCGTACACACGATCCATTGCTAAGGATGCAGGTAAAATGGTCGGCTCCCTATACCTCCCCTGATAGTACCTGACTCCTCATGCTATCCTCTAATTTTATGAGAGCCAGATCAGTCCTAAAATGAAGTACTGTTGTTATATTTGGGCGGGAGCTGCCCAGACACCACTCTCCAGCCTATCGAGTTCAAAAGCGTCTCCGAACTCTTGTGGGTGAGGTATTATTCTATATCCTTCAACCTCTCTCCCACCGGCGGGATGTGTCTAGCCTCTCGTTACTCTCCTGCTACTTCCACGGAAAGTGCTCGGAAGAACTACAATCCCTGGTCCAGCCAAGGCAAACTTTCATGGCAAGAACACGCAATGCCACTTACATAGTAGCAAACCACCCACATTCCCCCCATATTCCATCGGTGAGAAGTAATGGATGTTTCCCCGATCACTACAATCTTAACCTATTCGAGGCTAGAGTTAATCGTTATCTCCCTCACCTATACACACGAATGACTTCCTAACGTAGCCCTCTACCTCCAGTGGCCCCCGAGCCTTGCAAATGGTAACTCTTACTATAAAAAAATTCATGTTAAAGAAAATGTATTTTTAAACATAAATAAGAAATTTTTGATTATTGCGCTGTTGGTCTTCTGTATTCCGTTATGTTTTTTTTTTCGCGTGCTTTTTCGGACGAGGGTGGAATTACAGTATTTTTTTTGTCTTTGACCTCACAGGCTACCGTGCGTAAATAAAACGTTATTCTTATTCTGTTTTGAGTAAAAGGTAAGCATTACTTTTAGAAAATCCAGAAAAGAGAATTTAAAATTTGTTGTTTACATATTTCGTATAAAATGGCAGCTGAATGAATCGATGAGTGACGACAATACATCAATGCATTAAAATTTTTATTTATAGACGGAAATTATTTTTTTGTTTTACTCGGATTGGCTTGAAATTATTTTCTTGAAAATAGAATCTAAATTTAAGTTCAAGGAAGACATTAAAATTATTTAAAATTCATTTTTGGATTTTCTTTTTTAATATCCGTGGCGCTACCTAGATAGAATAGAATCTTTCAACACACATAGAAAACAAACGTGTAAGTAAAAACTTGAGCTAGCTAATTTTTTTTTCGAGAGAAAAGTGTTAAATTAATCAACAGGGTGGCCTTAATTCGAAGAAAGTGTTGCAAAATTTCCTCAAAATAAATAAATAAATAAATGTCCACCCTTCTATTAGGCAGCTAATAGTAAAATAAAATAAAACAAAGAATAAAATGTAAGAAAAGGTTTTTGCTAACGTCCGCCTTTGTAGATTGGTCAAAGCAGACGATAATAAAAATTTGACGCACCTCATACAAATTCATGACAAGGAGAGATAAAATACTAAAGAACATTCATTGGATGACGAACAATAACATAAAACAACATTTAATTTATTATTTATTCTATATTCTATTCATTATTGAATTCTCATAAGTATAGACAACAGTACATTACAAAAGAAAAAAATATGTAAACTCACAAAAACTGACAGCCATGGACATAGCGTAGATCACGATTGACATGTAGAAGAGCTGTAAAATAAAAAAGACAACGTAATAAAGACATTTCCATTGCTTTATTTTTCGTTTAACATCACGGACATTTATTTTATTAAAAGGTTATAACAGATTTTTCAAGCATTAGATGGATCGTCAATCGATAAAAAAAAAAACAAGATGAATAAGCTCATTTCGATATTTAAACATGTAGTACCATAAAATAAGTCCGTCTTCCGCTAAATGCTGCATGACAGAAACTAACTTAATCACATTGATGTAACTGTTGATCGAGGTGCCTCCAAAGAAATAAAGGTTAAAATGCATTTTAAACAATGAAAGTTCTTTCTAGAAACTTTAATTTTAGTTTTGATTTCAAGTAAATAGATAAAATTTTATATCTCCAATAAGCAAACTAGACCCTTGTGCAAATTAATTGAAACATAATTCTGTTATTATTTATTTTTTTCATATTTTTCCAGTGAAACATGACCCAATGCATATGTTAGTACTTCGTATACCCATTCCACACAGTCGTTCCTTGGAGATTGACCACATATTCTCGATTGGATTTAAATCAGGAGAGTTTCCGGGCCAGTCTATAGTACTTTGATTTGCTCACTGGTAAGGCTTGCCAGCGTGTTCGTGCAGCGTTACAATTTTCGTACGCTTCATTGGAGCAACGTCCATCGTAGACAATGGCCGTAGGACAACTAATCGACAGTCTAAACAATAGTGTGTGGGCGTGATGAAATTCTGATGCAATCACGGATGATGCAATATTTTCACGGCCAAACAAATTTCATTATACATCCTGAAAATAGATTCATATTACTGCACATCACTGCAAATAACCTAATCTGACGAAAAAATAGAAATCAATTACAACCTGTCATTTTAGAGGGTCTAAAACTGACCGTATGGTGAGAGAAAGGAAACTAAAGCGGTTGTTTCAATTAATTTGCACAAGGGTGTAATTTGGGTCTTTCTGTTTTAAAATGATTGGAATTTTCCTTTTTCTTCGTATCAGTAAAATCTATAAAGTCGTCAATATTGACAGATTTGTTGGCGTAACATAATTCTCTCTATTAAAATTATTTTGAAAATAGAATATACTTTTCTGAAACGTTATTTTAGAAAAATTAACTGATTTAAATTTTAATTAATCTGAAACATATTACTTTTACGTTAAAATAACACAGAAAAGTTTTTTTTTTAAGATGAAGGGTATGTTTTGACGTGTTGGGTGATTTATTGACAGACTAATGTTTAGAAAATTTAAATAAGTGGGATAATATCTAGAAAAATTACATAACGAATACAACGTAAACGCCTATTTTATATAATTTTGCTTTTTAACTACCCAGCAATCTTAAAATTTTAAAATAATTTAAGCATTCTAATATTTTATTGAATTTTAGGTACTCTGGCTTTATAGTCTTACTTACAAAAACGCTTGCTGAAAAAATGCTAGAAAATTACGAATTTAAAATTTGCTATAGGTACTTCTAGTTTCTGATAATGTAGTGTATGGGCGTCCATATTTACAAAAATCTACACGTTTATACATCCATAAAAATAATTCAGAATTCTTTTTTAAAATATTGGAAGCCGTTGAATTGCAGTGAGCTTTTCAATTTATGAATAGACAGTTTTAATATTCAATATGCCACAAGATGCTGATGTGCATCGTGAACGTATTAAAAGGATTTTAAATCAGGTTAAATGGTATTAATTCACACTAGACTCTCGTACATTGAAAAAATCAACAAAGAAAATGAAAATGTTAAAAAAGGAAAGAAAAAGGTATCACCACAAAGAGAGACTGGGGAAACGGATAAAAAGTGGAGTAAAAGAGTAAAACAAAAGAAAATGGATAAAAAGAAGGTAAAAGAAGGTAGAAGAGATGTAAAATGAGAAAAAGAAAACGAGAGAAACGAAAAAGATTAAAGAAAGAAAAGAAAAGGCGCAAAAAGAAAAGAGAATAAATAGAGGGAAAGAAAAAGAGTAAAGAAAAGAAAAGAAATAAAAAGAAGAAAAGGTTAAAAGGAAATAAAGAAAAATGGGAAAAAACAGAAAAGAAAAGGGGTAAGAAAAGGAAAAGCTGTTAAGAAAGAAAAGAAAAGAGGAAAAAAGAAATTATAAAAAAAAGAAAAGGAAAAGGAGAAAAAGATAAAGAGAAAAAAGGAAAGGAAAGGGTAAAAAGAAATAAAAGAAAGATTTAAAAAAGATAAAAGTTAAGAAGGAAGAAAATGAAAATGTTAAAAAGGAAGGAGAAAAGGTATCACTACAAAGAGAGACGGGGGAAACGGATAAAAAGTAGAGTAAATCAAAAGAAAATGGATAAAAAGATGTTAAAAAAAGGTAAAAAATGAAGAAAAGGAAATTGAAAAGGAAAGAAAAGTAAAGGACTAAAGAAAGGAAATAAAGAAGGATAAAATGACAGAAAACAGAAAGGGAAAAAAGAAAGCAAAGATTAAAGAAACCGAGTAAAAGAAAAGAAGAAAGGGTAAAGAAAAAGAAAAAGGGTAAATAGAAAGAAAAATGGAGAGAAAGGAAAGAATTAGTAAAAAAATTTGTAACAATAAAGAAAAATAAGGGGGGTAAAGAAAAAAAAAACAGGCAAAGTTAGAAGAGAAAAAGAGGAAGAAGAATTAAATTAAACGAAAAAAGGAAAAGTGGAAAAGAAAGTAAAGAAAAAGGGGTAGAGAAGAAAAAGGAAAACGACTGAATTAAAAGAAAAAAGGTGAAAAGAAAGAAAAGTCGTAAAGGAAAAAAAGGAAAGGGAAAAAAGAAAGAAATAGAAAAGAGGTATAGAAGAAAAACGGAATAAGAAAGAAAACGGCTAAAAAGAAGATGAAAAAGGGGTAAAGAAAGAAAAGGAGTAAGGAAAGAAAAGAAAAAGGCCAGAGAAGAAATAGAAAACGGATTAAGAAGTAAAAGAAAAAAGGCGAAGAAAAAGGAAAGAGAGAAAGAAAGAAAATAAAAAGATGTAAAAAAAGAAAAACTGTAAAACGAAAGGAAAAGAAAGGGCAAAATGAAAAAGGGAAGGGAATAAATCGGTTAAAATGATTAAAAAAGGAAAAATGATTTTAAAAAATTGGCAGGCAGAAAAGAAAGAAAAGAAGCAAATGCGGGTGGTTGGGAAGAAAAGCAAGAAGGATAAAATAAGAAAAGAAAAAGCTAAAAAGACAAAAAAGAAGTATAAAGAATGACGAGGAAAAGTGGAAAAAGAAAGAAAAGAAAAGTGGAAGAGAAAAGAAAACGGAGAAAGAAGAATGGATAAGGTAGAGAAGAAAGAAAAAAGTGGTTGAAGAACGAAAGAAAGAGAGAGATAAAGAAAGACAAGTAAAAGGTGTAAATAGAGAAAAACAAAAGGTAAAGAAAGAAAAGTAAAAAGAAAGAAAAAGAAAAGAATAGTAAAATCGAATAAAAAGTAAAGAAGATGATAACACGAAAAAAAAAAAAGGATAAAGGAACATGACGTTCTTTACATAAGGCCAAATTATAGTGCAACTCACATCAAGAATTGGAGGTTTACCTCAAATCTCATTTTTCCACTGGGAGCGAAGATTTTGACTTTCGGTTTGGGTTTGTATTAGTTCGCTGCTGTAGTTGGCTTAAAAAATTTTTGCTTTTTACATTTGGAATAATTTTAGCTTATTTAATAAATATTTAGTAAGCATAAGATTTATTTATTTTATTTTCATCGGACTTGCTATATATAATTTTATGCTTTCATTGCAAAAATGTAACCTTTTTTGCGCAAAATTCACTAAAAAGAATACCATTTAGGAAACCTGGTCTTGTTACTTAGAAGCTATTAAAGTTAATTTAATATATTTTTCTATTTAATTTTTATTCCTAAAAGCAAATAAACTAATGATCCACTTTATTTATCTGTATTTCTGTTTCTAACAAATGAAAAACGTATGTTGAATTTTTACCATGATTCGTATAGCGAAATGTAAGATTTTAATTTTACTTGATCTTAAAGAAATAACAGATAAATCTTGTTTTTTTTAAAAGTTTTTCTTATTACAAATGTTAGTCTCTCCAAAGGAAGTTAATTTTAATAATTTTTGTTATGTTTCTACTGAAGACTTTTTTCTGTTTTTACACAACAATTTTTTTTTAAAACGCTATTATTTGTTTATTTTGTGAATAAGTCCTGAATGTTTCATTAAAATCCGACATTTGTTTGATTTTTGAAAAATTTTCCAAATATGTGCAAAAGAGACGCTAAAATATCCTATACTAATTTAAACAACTATTTTTAACCAACATGTCGAACGTTCTAAAAAAGGATAAAAAAATATAATTTAATAATAAAAAAATATGCTTTGGTCTTTCTTCTTAATAATAACAAAGATTTTGACGATAACACTTTGTTTCCTTCAGTTTGTGGCATTTTTTTATCATGGTATGCTTATTTATTAGCGAATCTGAGGATATATATATATATATATATATATATATATATATAAAAATGAACATAGAAGTCAACACTTAGAGGTGACAGTCTGTTTCATGCTAGTGCAATCGTCAGGTAACATTTACACACGCTCTATATCTGATATTGAGCACTTTATCCCATAAATATAGCACACTTTAAGACTATATTTCTTCATATATATATACATACATATATATATATATATATATATATAATATATATATATATATATATATATATATATATATATATAGTGTGAGAGAGATAGATAGATAGATAGATATTGATAATATTAGTGATCAATATATATATATATACATTATATATAAATAAATTTCCAAGAGGATAGAATACAGGTAGAACTCAATGTCCAGGACAGAGTAAGAATATAATATAAAAGGATCAAACATTAATATTCCATGGTTATAATTTATTACCTTGGAATCGTAATCACGATCCAAAGGTAATAAATTATAACCATGGAATATTAGTGTTTGAGCTTTTTTATTATATATATATCAGAAATGCTGCTAGGCACTCCTCCTGCGCCACTGATGCATAAAAATCTTAACCGAAGCAATAACTTCTCCCTCAGTGCATCCCAGGGACGCAACTAAGGTTTCCATTGAAAAGCGATACTTTTCACATATTCTTTCAATTACTATTAAATAGTTCTTTCTTTCTTTCTTTCTTTCTTTCTTTCTTTCTTTCTTTCTTTCTTTCTTTCTTTCTTTCTTATTGGGCAGTGGGGTGTATGGGCGGCATAAATAGACATCAATGTCACCTTACAAACTTTCTTGGTTGTTTTATTTTTCTGACCTGCCTGAACCTATTGAAATTTGCCGACAATTTTGTTTTAAATTTATTGATCCAATTGAACAAAAAACAAACTTTTGTCCTGTCTATTTAAAAACTTTGTTCTGTCATAATTCTCAAAGAAATATAGTTTCTTAATTGAACTGTGATTAAATGTAAATATTGTTTTTTTTTGTTTTGTTTTGAATTTATTAATTTAATTCAAAAAAAGTTCGGCTGGATTAAAATTGTTTCGTGGGACAATGGTAAACAAAATAAAACAAACTTAGTCTGTAGCCTTGCAGTTTAACACAAAAATTTATTAAGAAACTTTATTTGGCACTCATTGAATTTCCCATGAATGTACCCAGAGTTCAAAAGACTTATATATAGGTTAGTCGCTGGCCGGGTGTACGCGTTGTGAGACAAATACGTGCGTCTCCTGCAATGACCCACAACAAACATGGCAGACTCGGAATGAGTCCACCTAAAGAAATGTAAAAAAAAAACAAAAAACAAAACAAAAAACAAAACAAAACAAGAACTGAATTTAAATGTAGAGACAAATAATAATGTATTAAACAACAAACGGTTTACAAAATGACAATAATATGTGGGTAAAAAATTAATGTGTAAAGTTTGTGGTCAAAGTATGTATAGTGAATGTTCGTACGTACGTGTGTGTGTATATATTGTTCATGGCGTTTCCCACAAAGGGAAAAATGCAAATCTCCACAAGAGATTTACATTGTTGTAGTGTCAGCTGAAAAGTGAGAAGAAAAAGAGAGCGAGAGAAGTTCTCGCCAAGTATATATAGTGTTGGAGAGCGCCCCCAAGTAGCGGTTTAAAAAATTAGGAGGAGGTAACTCCGACAGGTTTTCAATTTGTGTAGATACACCGCTCATCAGTATTAGATAAATCCATTTTTTTCTAATAAGTTTTGCTGTACTATTTTTTTTTTTTTAATATTGAGCACTTTCTTTTAAAAAATCTTCTTTAATTAATCTTCATCAGAAAATGAAATATGGAGGAGAAAAGAAAATTCTGGTATTTATTATTTTGTTGTTTGTTTTTCATCGGTTAAGCAGACCTCATGTATATCTATCCTGTCAAGAAGCGTCTGCGTGTATAATTCATGTGTGTTGCGTATCATAATTCTAGTTGGTCTATGCGGGATTCGGTTGATAGCATTTATGCGTGTAAGTGCGTTTGAGCGTCTAGCGGGCATTTTCATCTCTGTCTGGTATGTCCGTATATTGATTGGCAGATGTTTTGTGCGAGAGTAAAATAATTTAAGTTACACCGGTTGTGGTTGTAGAAAGACAGATGGCAATTATTTACCCATTTTATATAAAAGAAAAACAAATAAGAAAGAAAATAGGACAAGGCCTGGTAAGAGAGGGACGCACCGAATCTGGTGGCTGAGAAGTCATTATTGAAATCTAATGGGGTATTCACTCACAGGTTCGGATTCTGCCATATAAGTGGATGGATATTACGTAGCAGTTCAAAGTTCGTTAAATCCTTTAAGTGTATATGCGAAATTAAGCTGGTCTTGTTTATACTGTTTCGTCATAGTATTTAGACCAGCAGACCATTATTACTACAGTTAAATCGATCCTCATTGGGCACCAGATACCTGTGACTTTCTGTTAGACTCGGCTAAGATTAGCAAATATAAATAGATTTCGGCAAATGTGCAAAATAGATGCTTAAACTTCAGGGAAAATAAAACCTAAAGATGAAAAGTTGCTTGGCTTAGATTCAGTGGCAAACAAGTCTCACAACTACAGTCATACTAAAAAAAAGAAAAAAAAAGAAAAGGACATCTGCCCCGCCCGTAGTGATGAACAGTGAACGAGAAATCTACCCCTGTAGATTAAATAAAGAATTCCGTTCGAACTTCCCTGAAGGTTAACCAGATCGACAGATACCTGAAGGAGGCTGGAAGCACAACGGCTGAAACATTGTGATGATGATGACGATGGTGATGATGATGAGGGCGATGATGTTGACATTAATAATAATAATAATAATAACGACAGACACCTGAAGAAGGCTGGAAGGCTCAACGGCTGAAGCGTTGCGATGATGATAATGACGATAATAATAATAATAATAACGATAGATAACTGAAGGATTCAGGAAGGCGCAACGGCTGAAACGCTGTGATGATGATGATAATGATGATGATCACATTAACGGCTGAAACACTGTGATGTTGATGACAATAATAATAATAATAGTAATAATAATAACGACAGACACCCGAAGAAAGCTGGAAGGCTCAACGGCTGAAACATTGTGATAATAATAATAATAATAATAATAATAATAATAATAACGATAGATAACTGAAGGTGGCAGGAAGGCACAACAGCTGAAACGTTTTGATGATGATAATGATGATGACAATAATGATAATAATAATGATAATAATTACAGCAGATACTTGATGAAGCCTGAAAGCTACTACGGCTGAAAAATTGTGATGATGATGATTATAATAATAACGAGGTCATTAGTTCGACTGTAAATAATCATCGATAATAGTAACTCCTCACCGCAGAAATTCTGATAGAAAATGTTTAACATATATATATATATATATATATATATATATATATATATATATGTATGAGAGAGAGAGAGGGTCTTGCTCTCTGAATATACTTGATACATGCATGGTATGGCTTACTGTTCATTTCCAAGTATAATTGTCTGCTCGAGAAGGGGTTAGCAGCAAATCCCTGTTGCAGATACCTGCTCAGGCTATTTGTGCTTATGCAGCACCTAGAGAGTCAACCTGTGATTTATGTTGCATCTATGCTCAGGGTATTTCAGTTACAGTTTCTGGGAGAGAGCGTATAATCTGGAGTGAATAACAGTTTGAAGACAGTACACTCAAACCCTCGACCACGATGACTTGAGACTCCGTTCTAGCACAACCATCGATGGTTTACGTGGTGTGTATGTGCATATGTGCACATAAGTTGTTCTATGCGGGTGCGATCGCAGTGATTACCACCAGGGCGTTGCCCGTTATAGTTCGTCTGTCTTTCTAACGTCCTCGTTCAGTTTTAGGCTTGGTCAACAGAAAAAGAAAGAACGGACGCCATTTAGGCATCTTTTAAGGTGAGTACATTTCCACATAGCCTTTCGATCCTTCTACGACTGACTCTGTCCTTTCAAACCATTCCCGTCCGTTGGAGTGAATAAAAGGATAATCTTGTTTGCTTAACATTTTCTCGCAATAAAAATGTCATGAGTTTCCTGTTTTTTATTTTTTATTATTATTAACACTAGAACACTAACCATGGGTATATAGTACCCAGCGCAAATTTTCCTATTTTTAATTACAATTTTCAGTACGTGATTTTCTTACCTAAATAATGTTTTTCAGTTCCTATTAATGTTAACTCAAAGTACAAAGTTTGAAGTGCCTGCTTGTAAAATATTTCAAATAAAGATTTATATTTAATATTTTTTTGTTGATATTTTCAAAATCAGGGATAATGTACCCATGGTTAGTAGTGATGTAACTTTAATTGATGGTTACTGTCCTAGGGTTAAGCTTAGCTTAGTTTTGGACCAAAGTGCACCCAGTGAGGATCGAACTCACTACTCAGTCGTGATAGCAAACTACAATATCTCACTAATGTTCCAAATTAGAGTTAACTAAAACATTACTCAACGCAGTTTTGGCACAAGGCCACAGGGATGGGGACCCCTGTGAGGAAAGAACTCTTTATTAAGTAATAATGATATCAATAAACATTATTCCAGACCAAGGATAGCTATACACAACTCAGTTTTGTTACGGGGTTACAAATATGGAGCGCCCAGTGGGAAAGGAACATTCTGTTTACTAATCACTGCCAAAGAGACAAGATCCTTAACTAAAGACATTATTAGCAATTCATTTACATATAATAAACCTATTCAATGAGTACCCTATTTATTTCTGACCAAGGACAATTTCTTTCTTCTTGATTTTCAATGCATTTTTAAAGTAAAATTATTAGCAATTCATTTACATATAATAAACCTATTCAATGAGTACCCTATTAATTTCTGACCAATGAAAATAGCTTTTTCCTTGATATTCAATGCATCGTTACTCTGAAATCATTTGCAATGCATTAAGATCTTTTTTATAATAATCCTATTTGCAATTATTGGCCATTGATAATCCATTTTCACCGATTATATATGTATTAATCTCATTGGCTTTGCATATATATATATATATATATATATATATATATATATATATATATATATATATATATATACTCCTTGGTTTTGCATATATATATATATATATATATATATATATATATATATATATATATATTGAACGATAAAAATTATTAGAAAAATCAATTAAAATCTTCAGACATACTGGGTCGTAGATTAATATTCTTATGCTTTTATTATCATTATTTCATTTATATATATATATATACATATCATTTATTTTATTATTTCATTATATATATATATATATACATATTATTATTATATTAATCTCATTGGTTTTGCATATATATATATATATATATATATATATATATATATATATATATATATATATATATTACATGAATCATTCATACAAAAAGCAGATAGTGAAGTTATTTTGTAATAAGAAATTTTGGAGCGTGCGGTCGCAACGCTGAGGTTGAATTTTTTTAAATTTAAGAGTGTGCGTTTTTGCACTAATATGGTAATAGGTGAATTCTTTTGTACTGGTAGGTTTTTTCAGTCGATGTGGCATGAACTAAATTGTTCAATAAATAGAAGAATTGTCACAGTTATTATCCGAAAGTTGCACGTCGGATCAGTTTTTTTTTAATATCAAGTATGTGGTGCAGTTCAACTTATATTACATGAATCATAAAAAAAGCATATTTCTTACCGTTAACAATAACACATTTCTAAAAAAAAACATATTTCAGATCACATCTAATCTTTCGTTGTCCCGTTATTACCTGGATGTAAAAAACAAATCTATTTCCATACCTGAGGATGCCTGTATGAACAGGTGAAAGTACTCGTATAAGAAGACCTTATGCAACTGGAATTTATTAAAAACAGGGATCATAACATTCATCTACAGGTTCGGGGTTAATGTATCTTAATAAATATGTTTGCGAAGATGTATTCTCGACATTTATATCATTAACTTCAATATCTGCTTTTTGTATGAATGATTCATGTAATATAAATTGAACTGCATCACATACTTGATATATATATATATATATATATATATATATATATATATATATATATATATATATATATACTAATCTCATTGGTTTTGCATATATATCATTATATATTAATCTGATTGGTTTTGCATATAACCTGTAGAACAACATTTCCGCCTAGAAAAACACGATTTCAAAACCCATGCAAATTCACTATAATTGAGAGAATAGAAAAGTTTAGAGCAAATAACATTAGAAATATTTTAGAGTTCTATGAAAATAAGTGGATACGACGTTTAAAAACATACTATCCAGCCGGGCTAAACCATAAATTTAACAATATAGATAGTATTAATATATAGCCCTACAAATCAAAACCTACCCACATTTCTCACCCACACAAGACAGACATGCTTACGGAGGTGTTGAGGCCTCACACTTATACACACACCGACACGAATATACACGCTTACACATATCATACTCACTCACTCCCAAAGAACCAAATAACACACACACTTAACAGAGACACATCCCCACTCCAGGAACCAATAAAACTGTCAAACTGACCAAGGGAATTCAGAGCAGCATGGATTCATCCAGCTCTTATCTGAAATAACAATTTAAAAGAGACTGTTTGACCAACACAAGGAATGTTGAAAAATTCATGTTAAAAGATAAAAAAACAAATGAAAACTACAGACAAAAGTTCATTTTCTCCATCAAGACATTCATTTCTGTAGTTCACTGATACCAGCAAGCAGAAATATTTTTTTCTCCTGATGATAGCCATGTTGGCCGAAACTAGTCGAGGAATCTAAATGAAATAATAATAATAAAAAGGAAAGAATATTAATCTACAACCCAGTGTGTCTGAAGATTTTAATTTTTTAATAATTTTTATTGTTCAATATATATATATATATATATATATATATATATATATATATATATATATATATATATTAATCTTATTGGTTTTGCATTCATATTATTATTTTAATATTTATTGTTTTTAGCAAATTTCAATAAAGATATTCTACGGTATTTTTCAGATGTAAATTTTCTTTCTTTTGTTGCTTTCTAAACTTCTTAGATAAAAGACTTTTTCTTCCTTTGTACATTTTCGGTGTATTTATTTTTCTTCTCTTTTTAGAATAACATTTCTGCTGACATATTCTTCGGCCTTCCTTAGATCTATGGCTTGTCTAGTGTCCTTTACAAGTCGTTTTTTATTCATTTTTAATTTTCATTTCTTACTCGCCTCGTTGAACAGAACACGAATTAAGATCGCCTTCTATTTCAGTAATCAATCTTGTCGATTTTGAAGTACTCATCTGAGCTAGAATGAATCGATTATTTTTTTTTTTGAAGCATCATCAGCTTTTTTAGGAAGAAAACAAAAAGAGAGTCCGCAAAGATAACGGCCGTTTCCCTACAGGAAACAGTGGCGATTCATTGATCAAACAACGTTGCCATTATTTGAAATTTATAAAATTTTTCTTGTTAAAAACAATTTTTTCATGACTTTTCAAATCCGCTAACTTATTGCTCTTTCTAGTACTAATGGGAGTTTTATTTCAAAACTTTTGTTTAAGGTTGTGTGGAAAAACAACATCTTTATTTGTTGAAACTTGACTAATGCATGGAATAATAATGCGACACAAAATGTACTTAGAACAAAATGTATTGAAACAAGAAATTGTACACAATATTTACATATAGTCTTTTGTATATTCCTGGGAAGACCGTTCCTGGAGAATGTGTTGACTGAGTCGCAGTCGGGCAGAGTCTCTGGTTGAATTTCTTGATTCGTAGGATTTACTTGACCTCCCACAGGGCCAGATTGTGACACAAGGTCGGAGTTTAATGTGGGAAGGGAGGGGGAATGGACCCGAGTTTTCACCCGGGCCGCAGTGCTTTGGCTTTAGCTGGTCTTAGCTTGTCCAAGCTGGTCAGAGCTGGTCATTGCTAGTCATAGCTGGTCATGGCTGGTCTTAGCTGGTCATGGCCTGTCCAAGCTGGTCAGACGTAGCCGCGATACAACCAGCGCAGGGACGAATCCCTGAGACCGGCCTGTATCGGAGAACGAATCCCAGTCAAAAGGCGATCGTCCAGCGAGTAATCTGAGAACAGATACTACACCGTGATCTTAGCCTTGTGGCCGAGAAGAGACCGAAATCTCTGGATCCGTTCTAAATCTCGGGATTCGTTCCCCCTCTTCTCGGTACCAACCATATTTATATGGTCGGTACTCCACTATGCAAATTAGGTGGATCCTACCACAACATTATTATATCGTTATTTTCCTTGCGAGTTACTCCTGTTATCCATTCTAGTTGTTTCTAGAAGTAAATTGATTTGAACTTTAAAATATACTTCTAAAAGTTGTTTTTCAAGACTGTTGAAGTTTTAATGACTCGAAAATTATTTTTGTAAAACGCCGACGCGTGTTGAAATTCTCACGGTGTTTAGTACTGTTGAAGTTATCGCTTCCTCTCCCCATTTGAAACTCTCTCTTCTTTTCTTTATATGTGCCATGTCCTTTCAGGACGTGGGCGGTCATGGCTCTCCACCTTCCTCCATCCCTTGCAGCTCTCAACGAGTTCCTTCCCTCTGCCACCTCCCCCAGACCACATTCTGTCATCCCCTTGCTTAAGCCCGCCAGCTATGTCATGCACGGCTTTCCCTTGTCTCTCTTTCCCTCTATTCGACCCGTGAGTATCAGATTCTCCAGGCACTCCTTCCTTATTATGTGTCCCAGAACCTTCAGCTGCCTCTTTCTGATGTTATAAGCTAAGCCTTCTCCTTGTTTGTAACCGCTCTAAGACCTCATCGTTGCTCACACGCTCGGTCCATAATATCCTTAGCATCCTTCTGTAGAACCACACCTCCATTGCCCCGAGTCTCTTCTTTTCTCATTACGTGTCTCAGAAATTTCATCTGCCTCTTCCTTATGTTAAGTATAAGCTTCCTTTCTTGATTGCATCCTCTCTAAGACCTCATCGTTGCTCACATGCTCGGTCCATGATATCCTTAGCATCCTTCTGTAGAACCACACCTCCGTCGCCTCGAGTCTCTTCTTCATCTTTGAGGAAACTATGTCTATATTTCCACTGCGACTACTGTGCATTATGTTTTACCAGAATAAAATATGTATAAAAACTTAAAGAAAAGATATGCAAAAAAACAATATTGCACTTTTATTAAATAATTATGTTATTTTAATCATTAAATTGTTTTTAAAATAGTCGGAGTTTTTCGTATGTTAAAAAATAATTAAAAAAAAAATTTTCCCCCAAAAAGCAATGAAAATTTATTGTACTGGGTGTGTCGAAAGTCCTGTCACCCATACATAATATAATTTTCTATTTCAGATGGCTGACACGAAAATGATGGCGTTCATACAGACCTTCTCTATGTTTGACAGCGTCAATGAAAGTGAATAAACTGAATCCAGTACACGTGATTTGTATTACTGTATTATTTGTTTTATTGTCCTCATTACTTTTTTGGTAGGGGGTGACAAGACTTTCGGATCGCCCTGTACTAAAATACGTCACCTAGTAAAACCAACTGCACTTTGTACTCCTCAAATTCTCCCCAAAGTTTGGTTTCGATCGGTCAATGCATGATTATTTTAGATGGTGTGACGGACGGACGGAAGTCACAAATTTTTATATATAAAGTGTTTGATGTTTTTTTACTACATAATCGAACATTTCATTTAGAACGACCTCATATACTTTGTTATTATTTAGAAAAGACTGAAATAAAATGAAAAAAAAAAGAACAATTTCATAGTGAACTTACCGTCTGGATCGTAAAAGTCAAAGACGCTAAAAGTCGGATGGATTTGTGGAAGCGTAATTCCAGATACTGAAAAAAAAATCACAAAAATTCATAAGAAAATATTTTAAATGACGGAGTAAGCTTCGAAAAATGTTGTTTTCAATCTAAGGGAATAACCGATAAAAGACTTCCCCTCCCTAAATTTATAGATAAATTCTACAGATGCATACTGGGATTTCTTCCTAACCAATAAAAAAAATGGACAATTCTCGGTCTTATCCGCCATATTTTTGTTCTTTCTTGCGTTTAAGTCAGAAGGCTATAGACACTTGATTGTATCCCTTTTGCATATTAACTAGAAATAGGTTAGAAAATTAGAAATACGGGACACTCTTAAAATCTCTCTCTTTCTCTATCTCTCTCTCCATATATATATATATATATATATATATATATATATATATATATATATATATATATATATTACAATGAATCATTCATACAAAAAGTAGATTAGGAAAGTTAATGATATAAAATGGCGAAATCCTTTCGCAAACAAAATTTTAAAGGTGCATTAACCTACAAATCACTCGATGAATGTTATGATCCTTGTTTGTAAAAATTATAAACTGTATAAGGTCTTTCTTTAATATGCAAGTACTTTCAACTGTACATTCAGTCATCTTCAGGCATGGAAATTATTTTGTTTTTGATAAAATTCAGGTAGCATCTGAGACGAAAAAATTAAATGCGAATCGAAATATGTTTTTTTTAAATGTGTTATTGTTAACGGATACAGACTTTTGGAGCGTGCAGTCGCAATGCTAAGGTTGAATTTTTTTGAAAATTTAAGAGAGTGAGTTTTTTTTTTACTGATATGGCAATTTGAGAATTTTTTTGTTTTAGGAGTTTACCAGTCAATATTTCACACACACACACACGCACACACACACACACACACACACACACACACACACACACACACACACACACACACACACACACACACACACACACAAATTTATACATGCCTACACACCCAGGTCAATATAATATTATATTTCAATAAAAGGTGAGACATAAGTTAAAAACATAAAACAATGATTTTAATAGCTTATGAAGAAAATGAAAGTGAAATCATTTGAAAATTATTAAATACAAACTAAGGAAAAGAAATTGTGTAAAAGTGAAATCATTTGAAAATATTTATTTAATAGAGCAGAGAAATAAACACATCAGTTTTGTGTAAACTTCTAGCAACAGTAATTTCCTCGTTACATTTGGGTTTATTTTCGTCAAGAGAATCTGAGAAAAGAAAGCATAATTACTTATAAAGTAAGAAGGTAGTAAAAAATATATATTTATTACAAAATTTGAAAATGAACTAAATACGGGATGTTTACGGGTGTCCTTGAAAGGTCAGTACGGGACAGGGGAGAAAATTATCCAATACAGGACATATCCAGCATATAAGGGATGTCTGGCAACCCTATTCCAGATGGAATTGAAAACTTGGGAGAAATTAATAAAATTCCAGAGATCTTCATAATCTCCCATCATATTTATTATACAATTAAAATACACTAATATATCCAGCTTTTTTATACAAAAATTACATTAACATTCCATGAATTAAACACAGACACGATGACATAAGCATGTAGTGCCCGCAGAAATTGATACAGATATACATACATATATATATATGCATACATACGTGCATTGCAGACATTAAAACATGCATACATACATACATATATGCTAATGCCATGAGATGACAGTTTTTATAGTTTTCTAAGTCTGCAATCAGAATGGGATTTTGAAAAATTCAAAATAACCGTAATATTCTAACATTGATTTTAAATGAATTAAAGTTTTTTTTGTTTAATCTTCAGAAGTCGCAAGAATTAATAAGCATTAAAAGAAACCAATGAAAATCATTGACTATCAAAAATCAGTGGATTAAAAGGCTGATGACAGGCACACCTAATATAGAGACAAATTGAGAAGCAGACTTTTGCCACTGGTTACTTCCCCTGAAGATGATTCCAGACTACGGTTGCCAGATTAGAAAATTAGAAATACGGGACTCTCTTAAAATATCTCTGTCTCTCTCATGTAAACAATAAAAGCCAAAGTCACCTCATATGGGGAATCTCTTTTAATCTCTCTCATATATATATATATATATATATATATATATATATACATATATATATATATGTAATTGTCTATATTTTTGGGATGAGGGGTTTTCACTATGGATTTCGTTAATCGGACTGACTTCCTCATCTTGGTTGCTTTCCTCACGGTTGCTTTCGGCCGTCTGATCCTCCGGCCTTCTTCAGGTGCATCTCGAACTCGGGAACCGTCGGTCTGGAATTTCGAACCCAACCCTTTATTGTTACGGGGGTACCATGTTCTCGTTCCATTAAGGCCATCGCTGCTGCTACTACTGCTTGACGCCATCGTTGCTGCTGCTGTGCTTCTATTATCGTTGTCACCGCTCTTGTTTGTCGCTGCCACTGCCTTTGCTCGGGATTGAACTCAGAACATCGGGAGAACTTGCAATCACTGTTTCAACGTCCTAGTCGCCTCGGCCATGTGTCACTGGGACGATCCATATATATATGTATATGTATATATATATATGTATATATATATATGTATATATGTATATATATATATATGTATATATATATATATGTATATATATATATATGTATATATATATATATATATGTATATGTATATGTATATGTATATGTATATGTATATGTATATGTATATGTATCTGTATCTGTATTGTGGACATTTTTGCATTAAATATTGACTCCTGCCATTTTCTAACTTTACAAGAGTCAGATCAGATTAAAAACGGAGTGTTGCTACCATGTCCGGGCTGGAGCTGTCACTTTCCAGTATCTGATTCCTCCTACCATGCTCTATCATTAAAAAAGTCTAATCTGACCTAAAAACGAAGTATTGCTACTATGTCTTGGCTGGAGCTGCCATATCGTCCCTTTCCAGTATCTGATTCCTCCTACCATGCTCTATCATTAAAAAGGTCAGATCAGAGTTAAAAATGGAGTATTGCTACCATGTCAGGGCTGGAGTAGCCAAAACCTCACTATCAAGTACCTGACTCCTCCAGTCGCTCTCTATTATTTAAAAAGTCAGTTCAGAGCTAAAAACAGAGTGTTGCTACCATGTTTTGGCTGGAGCTGCCAAATCGTCACTTTCCAGTATCTGATTCCTCCTGCCATGCCCTATCATTAAAAAAAAGTCAGATCAGAGCTAAAAATGGAGTGTTACTACTATGTCTGGGCTGGAGCTGTCAAATCATCACTTTCCAGTCTTAAAAGGTGGGTGATTAATTACTTTCCACCCTACAACCCATTTCCCAACAAACTGAACTTTGCTCGTCGCTCACTACATTTATGGCAGATGTTCAGGCGAACTATATTGCTTGGTTTCGCCTGTCCAGACCTCCGCAGCTAAGACCCGCAAGACTACGCATGCAGAATCGTCTCATCGTCATTCCCTTCCTATTACAATGTTCAAGAGTAAATTTCACCCAGACAGCTTCTCCCCAGTATCGTTTCATTCTGCAACGGACTCCGGAGAGGATACTTCCCGTATCACTACAATCTTACCCTCTTCCAGTCGAAGATCAACCGTACAGCAACATCATTTATTAACCCTCTACCTTGAGTGACTCATGGGCCTTGTATTGCGTGAACAATAGCAAATAAAGAGAAAAACATTGGTCAAATGGATTAGACGCATCAGAGGAACAATCGTACAAAAACTGAAACAAATTTATTATTTTATCTTTTTTTGCAACTCACATAACGTTGAAACACCGGTTCCTGCACGATCATCGAAGTTAAGTAACATCGAGCCTGGTCAGTACCTAGATGGGTAACCATTTGGGAATACCAGATGCAGTAAACTTGGATGTGTGGGTGATATCATGGATAACGGCTCAAAATTATTAATTGGTGAGCCGAGTTCCAGCTTCTGTTGTGTTCGTTATATTCGCTTATGCGTAAATACCCTTGGGAAAGGTACGAATCAACATCTCCCCCATATATGGATTAATTAGTAAGACTTGTATCATTAAAGCCATTATTATCTCCCCACCAAAAAAAAAAAAATCTTACTATCAAAAACATTTTTTGGCTTCAAACAACCCGCCAAGTGTTACTAAGCCATACAAAACGAACCAATTAAAAAAGAAATAACGGCTTAAAAGGGCAAAAAATTCGCAGTTTCAATGTGTTCTACAATACTTTATAGCGTGGGAATTTTCGCGATCACTGATAAATACAAGATTTATAATATTTGTACAAACGCTGCAACAATTTTAATTGAGTGGGTAACTATTAAGCGATTCTATCACCGGAAATCGCGACATAAAACTCATCACACGTGACGAATATAGGTTGATTGCTTTCAGATAAAACCTGCGAATGCGATATAAACAACAGTTTGTATGAATCATTTTGGGGTCAGTTTCCTTCAATGGAATCCTATCCGACTGCTGAATGGCGATACGATCGCTTTTTACAGCGCCATATTAGATCTACACGACACCAAGCCTAACTCGAAAAGGTCACCATCAACAATACACTGGAATGGATCTATGATCAACCTACGTATTAATTCATTTGATTAATTTGCTGTGAATGTTGTCATAATTATTTAGCTCGTTAGCCATGGCGGAAAGGCTATAGTAAATTGATAGGTTGGTCGGCTGCTACAGTGAATTATTTTTTCGCACTTTTTTTTTAATATTCTGAACGAAAGACACGTTTATGCATAGACGCGTATGAATTTGTACATCGTCCATTAAAATGTGAATGAATATTGCTCTTAACAATTTACTTTTGTTTTAGTCAATGGGAACACTGAATGTTTTTATTACTTTAAAAAATGCTTTATCGAAAATATTCTTAAAATAATTTTTAATTTCTAAAAAATTGATATAAATCATGAAGGTACGAGGGTCAGTTCATAGTCTGACCAAAATACTCTCATGGAATGTGGGGTTTGTTTTCCAATATAGTGTCCCTTGCTGTCCACACAATTCTTCCGTCGGTGTTGCAATGCTTGAATCCCATTTGTGAAGAAGCTTTCATCGTGTTCGTCATCAACAGAAGTTATGAAGTCAACCCCAGCCCGGTGTTTTTTCATGTTGGGGAACAGATAATAGTCAGATAATCAGGAGAATAGGGAGTGTGATCAACCAGTTCAAAGCCACATTCACAAATAGCAGGCATTGAAACCAAAGACTTGTGTGCTGGGGCGTTGTCCTGATGAAACAAAACACCTTTCGTTAGTTTTCCTTGGTCTTGATAGCCTTTGTAACTGCCTCAGTAAGTTTCCATAGCACTCTCCATTGATGGTGTGGCCCTTTTGATGGTCAATAAACACATTGCCTTTTGCATCCTCAAAAAGTGAGGACATCACCTTCCCTGCAGATGAAACGAACTTGGCTTTCTTTGGAGCAGGTGAGGAGAGGTGTTTCTTCTGCATGGATTGTCTCTTTGTCTTTGACTCAAAGTGATGAACTCAGAACTCATCCTGAGTAATGAAACGTTCATTTGGATCTGCCTCAAACAATATCAGATATTCCCATGATCTGATCAGACTGACATGGTTTTGATCAAGTGCCAGAAGACGTGGCATCCATCGAGCAGAAACCTTCGTCATGCCAAGTTCATTGTGCAGAATATTCTCAACTCTTTCACGGGATATGCTAATAGCATTGGCTATTTGGTTTATAGTCGATCGCCTCTCATCCATCACTATGTGGTGAATATGATCAATGTTTTCGTCGGTGGTGACAGTCGTAGGAGGGGCCCAGACTTTGGGTCACCTTCAAGACACTCCTTTCTCCTCCTAAAGTCAACTGTCCATTTTTGTAGTGTTGATAAATCTGGAGCGTCACCCTCTAATGTAGCAACCTTGTCAGTATGAACGTCGTTGGGAGATAAACATTTTTTCTATAGGTACTTGATTAAACCAGGATGCCAAATTTTTGTCCATTTTCAAGATAAGACGTTTGGAGTGTTCTTTGAACTGTCAAATGATAGTTTACACGGAAAGAAACAATGCAGTTATTAACAAGAAGAGTTGAAATTAATGCATGCAAGATTTCACAGCACCAGCATCACTCCTTCATAGTCAGCCTATGAACTTTTCAGCCCATCCTCGTAGCTTGAGTCGTGCGGATTCGCTTACAGCGGCACTTTTTTTAATAGAACGATTTAAACCCGTTTATTGGGGAATTAGTGAAAGATGTCCCCCAGAAATTAAATAAAGTATTAAGAGAGAAAATGATTAGTGTTATGGTAATTTACCCACACACGAATAGGAGCAGGTACTGCCTTTTTGCAGAGGGAAGTTTCCAGCAGTCACCTCTGACAGTCGGACCGAGCATTCTTGCTGTAACACTCTCATTTGTATATGTTAGTATTATTGTTTCTGTTAATATATTTGCTTAACTCAATTCCTCTCTTGTGTCTTTATTTCTGGCCCTAACAAGGTCATAACAGAGAAAAGAGTGCTGAACTGCTATATAATATCTAATTTACTATATAGCAGTGAATGCTGAAAAATCTCATGGTGCCTTCCAGAAACTAAGCAACGTATTAAGAGATAGGAAAATGTCATTAGAAACAAAGAAAAGAGTGCTGAACTGCTATATAATATCTAATCTCCTATATGGCAGTGAATGTTGGACAATCTCCTCACAGATGAAGAGGAAACTTGAGGCTACAAAGATGTGGTTATATAGAAGGAAGTAGAGAATATCATGGACTGAACATGCGAGTAACGAGGAATTTTAATGAAAATAGGGACCACAATGAAACTTATACTTACAATCAGAATAAGACTTGAAGTGGCAGAGATGTGGTTCTACCGATGAATGCTGAGAATACCTTGGACCGAACATGTGAGCAAAAGGGAAGTTTAAGAAAAATTAAAAATAGAAGGACACTTCTACTTGCAATCAAAAAGAGACAACTGACATTTCTGGGACGCATAGTCAGGAAACAGTGCTTGTAGAATTTAACACTCAGGGGACATATTGAAGGTAATAGTGACTTACCAATTTATGAGTTTGACGGATTAGATGGCAAAATAACCACAAAGGAGTATGAAAATAGGCAACAAAAGGAAGTAGTGGAGATCGATGATCGGCTACGTTCTAAAAGAACGTTAAGTTCGTTCAGAACGTGGCCGTTCATCGAATTGGGTTCTTCGTGCCTATCCGGACTACTAAATAAGACTCAGTGGTTATTGCTAATTAAATTTAATGCTAACTTCAGAGCTGAATTTTGAAGTATGAAAGATCTCGTTATCCGCGGATGGTTTACGGTATTTTCGCTTATCCGCGGTTCGTACACATACATAAGTTTTCGCGTTTTTAACACGGAAACTTATCTGTGTGTACCAATTTTTTTCTAAAATTTCCGTGCAAAATATGGTTGAACGTTATAGGATATAAGCAAAAAACTACGTGCACGTCGTTAATGATGGCAGTATTTTGAAAATATTTTTTTTAAATTAATAAATTTTTAATATTCTCAAAAATTGACATATATTGACATATTTTTTACAGTAATAGGTATCAGTACATACCAGAAATACTTTGTAAAAATTATTACCAGCAATACATTTTTAGCAATAAAAGATTTGTCGACATTAAATAACCCATTGAGGTTGATATGCCGTAAAACAAATCAAACCAAATCAAAACCAAACGGCTTATAGTATTTTTTCTTGGTTTAACGCGTATAATTTGGTATTAGCTACGGATTTCGTCATGAACGGGAAACCTAGCTATCACATATTATGTAATGCCCTCATCATAGAATCATGAAATACAGTTATCGTATAAAATAATGAAAAGCCCTTATCTTAGGATCATGAAATATTTAGAATGACATAATGAAATGTCCTAATCATAGAATCATGAAATACAGTTATCGTCAAATGATAAAATACGCGTATTTTAGAATTACGAAAGGCTTAGAATAAAATCATTAAATGCCTTGATAATATAATTATTAGAATAACATCATTAAATGCCCTGGTCATAGAATCATAAATAGAGTTATCGGAAAATGATGAAATGCCCTTATCTAAGGATCACGAAATGATTATAGAATATTATAAAATACCCTAATGATAGAATTATGAAATGCCCTGATTATAGAATCATGAAATACAGTTATCGTATAAAATAATGAAAAGCCCTTATCTTAGGATCACGAAATGCTTAGAATAAATATATGGAATGTCTTTATCATAAAATCATGAACTGAACTTAAATTATAATAACGAATTATCCTTAGAATAAAATCATGAAATGCCTTTATTATAGAATCAAGATATACACATATCATAGGATCATGAATGTTCTTGCCATAGAATTATGAAGTCCCCTTAGTATATGATCATTAAATACCCAAATCGTAGAAACCTGAAATGCCATTTTCATAAAGTGCTGAAATGCGGTAATTATGGGGACATGAAATTATTTTGTCATTGGAGCACGAAATTTCATTATCGTAAAACCATAAATGCCCTTATAATAGAATTATGAAATACCCTTATCATAAAGCCGAATCACAGCTCTTATCTTATCTTATCTTATCATGAAGTCATGAAATGTAGAACTAGATACAATCGTCTTCGGTTCGGAAACGGGGATTTTAAATATATTTCACATCTGATCGACTTTTAGCCGAATAAAAAAAAAATCACTATTTGTCTATATTTCTGAGATGAGGTATTGTAATTATTTACACTATTTATATTGTTTGAACTGCTGGCCTCATCTTTGTTGCCACATTCACGACGTTTCGGCCGTTGTACGCTCTGACATTCTTATTCTGGTGATTAGAATTTCGAACTGAACCCTTTGTTTCGTGGTTGAAAAAATAGACAGAAAACATCACTGGAAAATACGAAAACTTAAGGAATCAGCACATATGCCAGGTCACAAAAACTCTCCTAAGTCGACCAATCATGGAAATGAATACAATATGTGAACCAGTAATACGGAGGGTTAGAGAAAAACAATAATAACAATAAAATTGCATTATGAGCTCTGGTAAAAAATGTTACTGAAACATTAGTTTTATAAGTCCCAATAATTCATACACCAATGTCCTCAAGGACACATGGCTCAGTTAAAAGCGTGGGTTCGATCCAGTGACTTGACCCAAAGAGTTCAATACCTGGCTACTGCAGTGGGGAACAAAAACTCGCAGAGTTGAGTTAAAGGGAGATAACTGAGACATCCGGATGAGGCATGACACGTGGAACTAGAAATAAAGGGTTCGGTTTGAAATTCCAATGACCTGAAGAAGACCGGAGCGTACAAAAGCCGAAACGTCATGAATATGGAAACAAAAATGAGGGTAATGAGTACCAATCATTTCTTTTAAAAGTTTCATTGAATACAAGGAAAATTTTATATTTTTTTATTTAGTTTTTATAGTGTTCTTAATGTTTTTCCTTTTCAGGCCTGGCTTACGTTCGCATCCTGTTCAAACATCGAAGTCAAGCAACGTCGAGCCTGGTCAGTACCTTGAAGGGTGACCGCTTGCAGTAAGGTTAGATGTGCAGGTTGTGTAATGGATAATGGGTAGAGTTCGTTATATTTACTTACGCGCAAATACCCTTGGGAAAGGAATGAATCCATTTCTTCTCCCTCTATCTATGGGTTAATTAGTAAGACTCGTATCGCTAAACCATTATTATCGCAAAAAATATTCTTAAAAATATTTTCCGGCTTTAAATAACCTGCAAAGGGTTGATAAGCCAGAGAAAATGAATGAATGAATCAATGAAATACTGATTAGCTACACAGGCATGACTTTTAGATTTATTTATATTCTCTGGAATATAAATGTATAGAAACTACCGTGGCCACAAAGTGAGGGATCAAGTTATGTAGTGATTGTAATATACAATTGATCCCCCATTTTATGTCCACATTATAATTCTTCTTTGTTGATAAGCCACAGAAAATGAATGAATCAATCAATGAAATACTGATTAGCTACACAGGTATGTCCTAGATTTATTTACATTCTCTGGAATATAAATGTATAGAATCTACAGTGGTCACAAAGTGAGGGATAAATTTATGTAGTGATTGTAATATAGAATTGATCCCCCACTTTATATCCACATTATAATTTCTTGTTGATAAGTCGTAGAAAACGATTCAATCAATCAATGAAATACTGATTAGCTACACAGGCATGTCTTTTAGATTTATTTACATTCTCTGGAAAATAAATGTATAAAATGAGGAACCAGTTTATATATTGATTGTAATATAGAATTAGTGCCCAACTTTAAATCTACGTCATAATTTCTTGTTTATCAAATTCTGATCAGGTATGTAGCCACCTCTTCTCCCCCAGCTATGGGTTAATTAGTAAGACTTTTATAACTAAAACTTTATTATCTACCTCCACCACCAAAAAAAAAAAAAAAAATTCTTACAACGTAAAAATATTTTCTGGTTGTTAATTACCTGTAAAGGGTTGATAAACCGTAGAAAACGAATCAATCAATTTATGAAGAGTGAGTGAGTGTAGAAAATTCCATAGTGAATATAGTCCCAGGCGCCTAGGGTTCAGTTCATTAGCTATTTTCAATGGGTTTGTAGTTAGTATATTGTGAATTATAAACTGACACGTTCAATGAATATATATGGAAAATAAGAAAGATTACGTAAAATAAAATAAAAATATAAAACGATGGTCAACCAGTGCATTTCTGGAATAGAACGCTTTTACAATAACACATTTTTTCCTCCCAAGCCTTTAACGAATGAAGCACTCACCACGAAATTTAGAATTAAGGACAAATAAGTTCTATGTTTAGTAGCATTTTGTAAAACCCAAATTATAGACAATAATAAATGAAACAGGATAAAACTAAAGGAATTTAAATAAAAGATTATATGAACAGAAAATTAATCTTTTACAGAACAACACACTTAGGCATTAGCTTCTCGCCGCACTAGTAATTATCTAAGCGTAGCTTAGATGTGGCACAAGGCCGAAAGTATGTGCCACCCAGTGAGGATCGAACTCACTACTCAGTCTTAATTGTTCGAGCGAGACAAGCTTGTTAGCCATTTCACCTCGTCGAGGTACCCGTAGTTGCTCACCGTAATGAGCCTGGCGATAATTTTCATTAAAAAATGCTACTTTGATAAAACGAGAAAGCAATTTACTATGAGGAAAATGTATAGAAAGTGCTTTAATGGCTAGATCATCCACAGATAAATTGACGTCCAGATTCTTACAGACATTTCACCTTTTTTGGCAGAACTTCTATTATCAGAATACGGGATATTTAATAACAAAACTTACTTAATAAAAAAATAAAAAAAATAAAATTCCAGCGTTCCCCCTCCTTCACGCGCATGTATAACCACATCAGCATAAACATCACTTTAGTCCGATGAAGTCCTAAAAGACGAAACGCGTCACACGTAAAATTTTTTACACTTTGTCATAGATTTTCTTATATATATGTTATATATATATATTAAGGTTATTACTATTATATTACGTACTAATACCCTTGGGAAAGGTATGAATCCTCTTCTTCTTCCTTCAGCTATGGGTAAATAGAAGAACGGACTGGGTTCTATAGCCTTGGATGGCAACTGGTTTAGGAGAAGGACAACTCTGAATTCAAAACCTGCGGAGGGTCGTTTGAGGACCTTGTGGCACGTAGTGCACCAGGTCTCTGCATTCAAAAAGTGTGGTTGGTTCTGCACAAAACCTTCACCACTATAATAAAATCTCATGTGTTGGTGTCGGGGTGTCGGTTCCTAGGAACTGATCTGCTTGACCCTCATACGTCGAATATATATATATATATATATATATATATATATATATATATATATATATATATATATATATATATATATATATATATATATATAAGAAAGGAAATAATAAGAACGATTGTTTCGTTCATAAAATAAAAAAATGGACAATCAGTGCATTTCTGGAATATATATATATATATATATATATATATATATATATATATATATATATGAGTACTAATCCTTCTTTTAAAATTTTCATTGACTGTGAAGGGAGTCGGGGATAAAGATATATTAATTTTTATACGGTCCATCTTGACAAACCCAACGAATCAAAAACTATTATCCTACCAACAAACTCTATCACAGCTACAATTTAAAAGAATTAATCTAAACTCAACATAAAATTTGTTACAACTACGTCTAAAACAATAAAAGATTCAGTCAATACAAAACAAAAAATAAGCTAAAACTTGAAGGAGGGAATTTACTCTGTCACCTGTAATTATTGTCACAAAAATACATAGGAGAAACCTCAAGGAATCTAAATAAAGCATTATATGAACACAAAAGGGACATTTTACGGAACAACACATTAAATGCATTAGTTGCTGACCGTAACGAGACTGACCAAAATTTGGATATAAAAAAATGTTACTCTTATCAAAGGAGAAAACAATTCACTAAGACGGAAATGTTTAGAGAGTGGCTCGATCACTAGATCATTCACAGTAAATTTGCATCCTGGCTCTTTCAACATTTCACCATTCCTGGCAGATCTTCTATTATCACAGTGTGGGATATCTAATAACAAAAGTGATGGAAAACAAAAGTGAAAGAATCTAAAAATGAAATCGGCTAGATTATATACCCAAAACAAAAAAAATGAAAAATAATGGAAAATTTAAATTTCCCACCATCTCTTATTCGTGCGCATGTGTACTGGCACTAACGTAAACAAATTCAGTCTGATAAAGTCGTAAAGGTCGAAACGCGTCACACGAAAACATTTTCCCATTAATATATATATATATATATATATATATATATATATATAGGCGGATATTAGTCGTTTCTTGTATATTCTGACTATATCTGTGTGTATGTTTTCGTTTTCCATGTCGACAAATGTGAAAATTTCTCAAAGTTAACTTTTAGAGAAGACAATATTTATAAATAAATGACAATAGGAAAACAGTAATCACACAAGCTCATATATATATATATATATATATATATATATATATATATATATATATATATATATATGTGTGTGTGCATGTGTGGTTGAAAACCAACGAAAGTTTTTGTTTATTATTTTTATTTAATTGCAGTTATGTGCTATATATAATGGGATGAAATGAATTTAGTCGAAAAATAATGTGCCGTAATACTTCGTTACTACAGTGTTCTTCCCCTATGCTATGTCATCTACCAAGTGTGATGGCTCAAAATAATTACCTGAAAAATGTACAACATGCGGATTGCGGATGCTGTTAAAATCTAAAGATTTTTTTTATAGTAACTTACTTCCTTTCTTTCTTTCTTTCTTTCTTTCTTTCTCATTCTGTTCATTATCTATCTATCTATCTATCTATGTCATTTTTCATTATGCATCTAATTGTTCATTATGTATGTATGTATGTGTGTATCTATCTCATTCTCTTCACAATCTATCTATCTAATTGTTCATTATCTATCTATTTATCATTTATTCATTATCTATCTCATTATCTTCATTATCTATCTATCTCATTGTTCATTATATGTATCTATCTAATTGTTCATTTTGTATGTATGTATCTATCTCTTTATCTATCTATCTATCTATCTATCTATCTATCTATCTATCTATCTATCTATCTATCTATCTAATTGTTCATTATGTATGTATGTATCTATCTCTTTATCTATCTATCTATCTATCTATCTATCTAATTGTTCATTATCTATGTATGTATCTATCTCTTTATCTATCTATCTATCTATCTATCTAATTGTTCATTATCTATGTATGTATCTATCTCTTTATCTATCTATCTATCTATCTAATTGTTCATTATCTATGTATGTATCTATCTCTTTATCTATCTATCTAATTGTTCATTATCTATGTATGTATCTATCTCTTTATCTATCTCTCTCTCTATCTATCTATCTATCTATCAATCTATTTGTTCATTATCTATGTATGTATCTATCTCTTTATCTATCTATCTATCTATCTAATTGTTCATTATCTATGTATGTATCTATCTCTTTATCTATCTATCTATCTAATTGTTCATTATCTATGTATGTATCTATCCCTTTATCTATCTATCTATCTAATTGTTCATTATCTATGTATCTCATTATCTATCTATCTATCTAATTGTTCATTATCTATGTATGTATCTATCTATCTATTTATCTATCTATCTATCTATCTATCTATCTATCTAATTGTTCATTATCTATGTATGTATCTATCTCATTATCTATCTATCTATCTATCAATCTATCTAATTGTTCATTATCTATGTATGTATGTATGTATCTATCTATCTATCTATCTATCTATCTATCTAATTGTTCATTATCTATGTATGTATATATCTCATTGTTCATTACTTGTCTGTCTATCTATCTATCTCAGTTTGTTCATTTCTTTCTTTTTAACTTATCTATTTTAATTAATTGCTTAAAAGTCATTTTTAATGGATACTCGTATTTGAGTAGATGCTCTGATTTTTTTTGATTTATTAAACGATATATTTATTTATTTATTTCCATTTACCAGCCTGAATATTCGAGAAATCTTATTAGAAATATCGAGAGGTCAAATCACGACAGATCTTATGACAGGTTCCCCGAGAGGAACGCATGTCCGAATCCTGCCGGTGGGCGCATATTTTTTCTAGAGTTTCTTAGACAGACTCTCCAACAATCGCTCCGTCCACTCGTCAGGAGATGAAAAAATATAGTTTTAAGATATGTGATATTCATGGGTTGAAGTGATATCAGGAAGAGAGCGTATGTAAATATCGAAGTGGAAAGTGAATTCAACACCCAGCGGCGACAGTCTGTTTCATGCTGACCTAACGATTGCGCTTAAGCATGAAACAGACAGTCGCCGCTGGGTGTTGACTTCAAAGTCCACTCATATATATATATATATATATATAT
>OZ038510.1:17027240-17154740 GCA_964036315.1 Acanthosepion esculentum
TTGTGTGTGTGTGTGTGTGTGTGTGTGTGTGTGTGTGTGTGTGTGTGTTTTTCTCTCTTTCCGTTATTTTTGGTCGACTGTTTTAAAAGCAATGAAAAAACGCTAAAATAAAAACGCAAACAGTTGGAGATGAAATTCGCATAAAAAAAAAAAAAAAAAAAAAAGTTAAAAAGGAAAGAAAAGAAAGAAAAGTGAAAACGTGAAGAAAAAAAAAGGCTGGATAAAGTTAAAATTTGAAGCGAAACAAATAAAAAAAGAAGAAATTAAAATAAAGAAAAGGATGAATGAATAAAAAATAAATCCAACCGGCGGGCCGAATCAATTAAGATGTATGACTGAAGGGCGTTCAAGCTTCTACATCACGTCGAGCTGCGAGATATTATCCAAAAAGCTGAACTCTTGTCTGTTATTATATCGCAAGTGATAGGGATGGTAACAGTAGAATTTACCAACGTAGTTGTCAGTTGTGAAGTTGGACTTACAATAGCAGCTTTGGTAAGTTAGTTATTAGTAGTTGTAGTAGTACAAGCAATCTTTTTTTTGGCTTTATTTTACCGGCGTTGTTGTCTGTTGTTTTGTTGGGTATGCAGCGCCCCCTGGTGGTAAGCAAGGGTGGTGTTGGGGAAATAGCAATTTTTTTTTCTTATTTTTTTTTTAATGTTCGTAGTCTGTGTAAAGCTAACTGTCCGCTCTTTTTGTGCCTTTTCCACTTTTACTTCCAGGTTTTTTTGTTTTTTTTCATTTGGTATGTTGTTATTTTTTTTTCTTCTGATTGATGTCCGACTAGTAACTTGCTTGTCATGTGTATTACCTAGGACCATCAAAGTTTCCATAACTTCTTACCTATTTCAAACTAAATTTTCAGATCGATTATTTATTTACAGAACAAAATCTTGCCCAACAATATTTCCATTAACAAACCAAAACAACCCCCACCACCAAAAAAAAAAAAAAAACAATCACTCAGGAAATTTTTTCCATATTATCGGTGTTTCTTAAAGTGGGTATCACAGAAACCAAGAGCTTCGTGAGTGAGGTTCAGGGGTTCCACAAACTTTTCTATTATTTTTTTCATACCACAATGAGGTAAAAACAAAGAAAACTATTTTAAAACTCAAAATAAAAATTCTCAACAGAAAACCTGACGTAACAAAAAAGGGATAAATAAACTACTGAAATTTTTATACTATTGTGTGAGAAAATGAGTAATAAAGGCATTTATAAAATTTTTCGTGACATTTTAATATACACCTCAAAATATCAGTTGCACATTGGTAATTAAGTTTGAATTCATTTTTTTGTAAATAGTAAGTGTTAAAATATATTTATCCGTTTTTCGTGTATATTTTTATAGATTAAATTATTACGACACTGTGAAAAAAAAATGCTCAAGGGCTCTATGGCACGGAGAAATTTAGGAAAATATAACGGAATATTAAAAATGTAAATATGGGAGTTTTATATGCGAATAGGTCTCTGGTAGACTCATGTTTACCCAGATGCAGCAGTCTACTAATACTTGTACCTAGCCAAACTCCTTGATACTGGAATATTAAAAATGTAAATATGAGAGTCTTATATGTGAAGTTTAGGTCTCTGGTCCGCTTATGTTTAACCAGATACCGCAGTCTACTGATGAAATTGAGTACAGTGTGCAAACGTGTTTTTTTATGAGATTAACCGGCGCCTACTACTTTTGGATACATATGTACATATGCACACACACACACACACACACACACACACACACACACACACACACACACACACACACTTATATATATATATATATATATATATATATATATATATATATGAACGTGCTGAGCAAGAGCAAATTCGCAATACCTCTTCTGTTCAATCAATTTGAGGTCCTGACTTCCTCAGCTGATAAGGCTGAATGCTTTTCTCGGGCATTCTCATCCAATTCAACCCTCGGCTCATCCAGAGTACCCATACCTGATTTACCCCTAGAACTGAGGCTCTATTGAAGGAGATGTGCATAACCCGATCGTCTATAAATTAGACTCCAATAAGGCTAGTGGTGGTGACGCGATACCAGCCGTAGTCCTGAAGGAATGTGCTCCTGAGCTGGCTCCAGTCCTCTCAAAACTATATAACTATTGTCACACTGACTCTTGCTTCCAGCCTATTGGAAGTCCTCATCTGTTGTCTCTGTTTTTAGAACACTGAGACCCTTCTGACCCATCTAACTACCGTCCTATCAGTTTCCTACCATATCGGTAAAGTCCTTGAGGTTTTAATCAACGCCAAAATCGTTAAGCACCTTACATCCCATGATCTACTCTCTAACAAACAATATGGTTTCCGCTTTGCCCGGTCTACTGCTGATGTGCTCATGGCCATAACTGAATCTGTATACCAAGCTCTTGACAATAACGGAGAAGTTCGAGCTGTGGCTCTAGATATCTCTAAGGCGTTTGATAGGGTTTGGCATGCTGGGCGATTATTTGACAATTAAATCATTCCTGGCCAACCGTGAAATGAAGTTCTAAACGGGTTCTCATCCAGTTCCTTTCATAACAACGCTGGTGTTCCCCAAGGCTCTATCCTGGGTCCTACACTGTTTCTGATCTTCATCAACGATCTTCCTGGTGTCATCAGTTCCCAAGTAGGCATCTACGCAGACGACACTACTATTTACTGCTGCCTCAATAGTAAATCTGGTATTGCTGACAAACCTAATCTGGCCGTTGGTCTCGAAAAGAACCTCCGTTCTGTGGTTCACTGGCGCAGGAAGTGGCTTGTAAACTTTAATGCCTCCAAAATGAAACTGTTCTCATTTACCCAGCACAGAGAACCCTCCCTGCCTCCCATCATAATGGCTGATGCCCAAGTCCTCGAGGGTGCCTCTCCTCGCCCACTTGGATTCACGTTGTACACTGATCTGAAGCGGAACAACTACATTGAATCAATAGCTTCATCTACCGCAAGGAAAGTTGGTTCTCTGTGTCGCGCCAGGAGGTTCTTCTCGCCTGAGTCCATCCTTCAAACCTACAAATCTACCATTCGTCTTTGCATTGAATATTGAAGAAGAGGATTTATACGTTTCTCAAGGGTATTAGCACGTAAGTGAATGTAATGGATTCGACTGGAAGCTCCCCGATTCCTCAACCCCAGCAGCTATCCATTACTGGATTAATGGATAGCGTTCTGCCAATTCTAGAAATACTTTCATGGTGATTATTCTGATGAAATTTCCTCTATAGTATCGAGGCTTTATAAATTTAATCGCAGCACTAGATTAGCAGCAAGGTCTCGTCATTTTACAATTGAAATATCTAGATGCAGCCGTAAGTTCTATGCTAACAGTTTCTTCTATCGCACTTCTTGCTTGTGAAACTCTTTCCCGGTTTCTTGCTTTCCGGTCAACTTTGATCTTCAAGAATTTAAATGCAATGACAATCGTTATCTTCCGTCTTCTTAATTCTGGTTCTTTTCTCTCCCTAATAAGGCTTTTCTTTTTCTCATATTCTTTCACATTCACCCCTTGCGTCTTAGTTGGTATATTGTCTTGCTTGGGGTGAAACGATAAAAAATAAAAACATAAAAAAATATATTCAGCCAACACAAAAAAATATCTCTTCAACAAACGAGTCAGCGCCGCTATAAACGGATAACTCCAGTAATAAACTGATAACCTCATGACGTTAAAATCTTCTTCTTTGTATCATGTCCCCTCAGGATGCTCGATGTTGACTTCACTTATATATATATATATATATATATATATATATATATATATATATATATATATATATATATATATATATAATTATTTATTTGAATATTACAACATAAATATGTTATAAAATCACGACAAAAGTAGCCATTTTGTTTCAACACTTCTTGTGTCTTGTCAAGTGATGATATAGAATATAGAATAAATGGTTTTAAAAGTTTCAAATTAATCAACGATCCTTAGCTAGGAGTAAACGCTGTTACATAAGCTAGAGTAGCCAATCAAGATACAAGTATAGGGTGATTCGAAAAATTTGACAACTAAGCAAGGTTATCATAGATATTAAAAGATTTATAAAATTTGAAATTAAAATTAAAAGTAAAAAATTAAAATTACCTTAGAAATCTAAATCAAATCTCTATTAAGTTTTAAATTGTAGAATTACCAAGGAGAAAAAATATAAAAATAAAAATAAAAGATATATACGCTATTTAATTTGTATTTTCATTGAAATTATGTTGAAAGGGATGTTCAGAATCCCAGACAGAAATGTATACACTTTAGTTTCATTTCAACATGTTAGCCGCCTCTCCCGCGAAATCATTCGAACACACGCATGTTAAGCGCTCAGACGTATTTAGATATTTATATATTTATATATATATATATATATATATATATATATATATATATATATATATATATATATATATATATATAAGATAATGAACAGATAGATAGATAGATAGATAGATAGATAGATATGAATGACCGAAGAGATTACGTATTTAAAAGCGAGCTGATTTTTGTAAAGAATGTGCTATATACCTTTTTAAAAAGTAGGCAACAATAGTTATTGGACGAATAAAAGTTCAAAAGACTTTGTCACAGATACTCGCCAGATGCGAAGTTAATAAACCTATATAGAGTAGAGCCAATATAAAAGAACATTTAATTTTTTTATCATATTTAATTTCACCTATTATTATAGGCTTCAATTGATGATACCCCCTAACTAAATATTAAAACTGCTCCACAACATATATATATATATATATATATATATATATATATATATATATATATATATAGGTAACTATACTCGTGTCGAAAAACCTTCGAATTCTTGATTTAACAATAGCCAAATCAATCACGAAGGGAAAAAAGGTTTTAAAAAAGAAAGAGCCAGGAACATGAAAGTCTGTCGAAAATAATCGCACAGATACAGGTTCAAGGCCCAAAGAAAAAAAACCGATACGAGTAAACAACTAACTAAAGACCTCGATACAAACGTAGAGCAAACCTAGTCAAACATAATGAGGCAGACAAACCTACCAAGGTTTCACTTAGGCAGATCGTCAGACCCTGACGATCTGCCTAAGTGAAACCTTGGTAGGTTTGTCTATCTCATTAGGTTTGACTATCTATCTATCTATCTATCTATCTATCTATCTATATATATATATATATATATATATGTATATATATATATATATATATATATATATATATATATATATATATATATATATATATATCCTGTCGGTCACTGTATGTTTATCTAAAAATAAATTCACCTTCATCCCTGCCGTGCGCCGACGACTTAGTGGTAGATTTTCTGACTGACGCCAATTCAATCGGGTTTCGATCCTAGCTAAAGGCAACCGGACGTCTAGCCGCACTGAAGAGCTGTGAAATATGACAATAACAATATATATAATATATATATAAGTGAACACTGAAGTCAACATCGAGCAGTGACAGTCTGAACACAATCTTCAAGCCAACTATCTCTCTCTCTCTCTTTCGCTGCATTGTTTTCAACATTACGGTATCCTCAGGCGATTTTTATCAATTGACCTTCCAGCGCTTTACAAAAAAAAACGAAAACAATAATAATAGTTATGTTATTGTTTATTGTGTCCGTTAGAGTTAAGATCCATCAATACGATCCTTTGTATGCTAAAGAAATATTATTAGAGTTCTAATTTATATATTGTTTGTTCTTTTTTAATTTACTTTTCATGTAGATGCTACAAGTGCTTATTATCGACGCAAAAAACAAAAAATACTTTTGTCTTTCCTCTTAATAATGAGAAATATTTTTTAAGATAAAAATTTGTTTTTTATCAAGTTCAGTGCCTTTTTCCTCATGGTATGCTCTTTTTTCAGCGAATTAGCGGAGGTACCTACATTTAATTTTACTAAGCATACAGGGGGTTCAAAAATCAACTGTACAGCTTAAATCTCAGTCCTTTCATATCTATCTATCTATCTGAACAATAAAAAATACTTGTGCACTTTTTTCAGCGAATTAGCGGAGGTACCTACATTTAATTCTATTTATTACTAAGTATACAGGGTGTTCAAAAATCAACTGTACAGTCTCAGTCCTTTCATATCTATCTATCTATCTATCTATCTATCTATCTATCTATCTATCTATCTATCTATCTATCTCAGACCTTTCATATCTATCTATCTATCTATCTATCTATCTATTTATCGATCTATCTATCTATCTATCTGAACAATAAAAAATACTTGTGTCTTTCCCCTTAATAATAACAGAAATATAACTATCAAATTTTGTTTTTATCACGTTTGGGACATTTTTTCATCATGGTATGCTCTTTTTTCAGCGAATTAGTGTAGGTACCTACATTTAATTTTATTTATTACTAAGTATACAGGGTGTTCATAAATTAACTGTACAACTTCTAGAATATTGATTAGAGTTAAGGTCCTTCAATACACTTCTTTGTATGCTAAAGAAATATTATTGAAGTTCTAATTCATATATAGGCGACATTCAGAAAGTTATTGTGCACTTTTCTAATCATAGATTTTATATTTCAAATTTTACTCCACTATGGTTTTAACAACTAAATAACGTGTATTTTTCATCGAACCCGTATTTCGAGAAGGCGATAGATACACAGATTTGGTTCGACAGCGTTTCGCTGATAAATTTTCAGATCCACCTGATACACATCTCAATGCAGTTCGTAACCTTGTTGATAAATTTCGGGAAACAGGATGTTGTGGAAGGCCAGCAAAAGGAGGAGAAACTGTTGGATATTCCTGATAGTATGTAGCAGACTCTAAGAAAATCATTACGAGTCTTGGCCGTCCCGGGTATGGCGATAGACTACATCCGCGTCCTGGGTAAGACGATAAACTACGTCCAACACAAGGCCTCTGATCAGGAGGTTTTGAGGAGCGTGGAACCACCTCTTAATTGCTGGTGTTCCCAGGTCCACCCTGACCCGGGGTGGTAGTACCTGTTAGGGTCCCAGCTATGGGCAAATAGTTAACCCCCCCAAACTGGGGTCAAAACATTATGAAAGTGTAAAAAATAGATTTTAATACCAGAAATAATTAAAAAAAAATTATTGCCAGCAATACATTTTTGAAGAAAAAAATATTAGGTTGGTGCAAAAATAATGTGGTTTTTTTGACGTTCAAATTCATGTGAGAAAACGACATTATTTTTGCACCAATCTAATATTGCCAAAAATAGATTTATGAAGGAAAAAAATATTACCAGCAACAAACATTTTGTTGGCATTAAATAACCCATTGAGTTTGATATGCCATAAAACAAACCAAACCAAACCAAACATTACGTGTCTTGGAACTGTTCATAAGGCCGTTAGGCAAAAATTAAAACTCTCCCCATACAAAATAATGGGGGATACAAGAACTGAAACCAACAGATCATGAAAAGCGATGGCGCTATTGCAGATGGTTTAACCGATTTATCGAAGAGAATACTGTTAAAGTGTTGGACGTGACATTCTTTACCACCCAATCATGGTTCCATCTATTGGGAGACATTAATTCGAAAAACACAAGATTGTGGTCCTCCAATAATCCTCACAGTTTGCATAGACCACTCCTAAATGATCTCAGCGTTGGAGCGTTGGTCGCGATTTCCAGGCGTCGAATTGTTGGCCCTATTTTCGTTGTGAACACAATAAACAGCGAGCGCCATTTCTCGGAGATTCTTCTCATCTTCATCAGCCAGATGAAAAACGAAGAAATCAATTTGTCTTGGTTTCAACCGGACGGTGCTACTGCCCACACATCTCACAGATCTATGCAGTTTTTTGGAGAAAATATTAGCAGACCACATTATTTCCAAAGACACCCCCATGCTCACCAGGTCGAAATCCACCAGACTTTTATCTATGGGCAGCAGCAATATCTGTAGAGTATCAAGATCGTTCGCGTACAGTGGATAACTTGATACAACGATAACAGGGTTCAGTCAGTCTATTTGAAGCAAGCAACCGACAGCAGTGTTCAGAAAGAAAATAAAAAAGATCAACGCCTGTATTGATGCTAACGGGCGTCATTTATATATATTTAAGATGATTTATAATTTTCATTCATATTCTTTTGTATTCTATATTGAAATATGTCTGTTTACATTATTTACCTTATTCGAACTGTTATCCTCATCTGCATTGTCATATTCACAACGTTTCGGTCATTGTATGCTCCGGTCTTCATTAGGATCTGTCTATATCTCTGAAATGAGGTATTAGCTTTTCTCTAGTTATAACCTCTCCCTTATATATATATATATATATATATATATATATATATATATATATATATATATATATATATATATATATATATATATATATTTATTTAAATAAAGTGTATTTTGTTCAGTAATATTGACATGTTCTGTTTATCAATTTTTTTTATTAAATCTTTCAATTTTGCCGGATAAGTTGTTTTGTTTTAACGGTAAATTTGACAAAATTCATATTAACTTTTATTTTATATAATTTTTTTCTTCCTAAGTACTTTCGAATGTTGTTCCATTCGTTTTCAAGGATTGTTCTGTGTGCAGTTACACAACTGGTTTTTAATCCCGGCCTTCTCACGTTTGATGGAATCTAATTTCCAACGTTTGATGGCATCAATTTCAACTCACTCAAGATGACGTCATATAACCGGTCAAACTGAAATTTTTGTCAGTTTTATTATTTTTTATTTTTTAAAAACACTTCAATATATGGTTCCCCTATGGAAAAAACAACTTATTCAGTGTTGGCTGATTCCCTTTTATTACAACAGCCTCCAGAATCTAGAGTCTTTCATTGTTCTGTGTCCTGTATAAAATTATAAAATTTTGGTGCTGTCAACTAAAATTTGTCTAGTATCTGTCTATTTTTCTGAGATCAGGTATTATGTACACTATTTACATTATTCGGACTATTGTCCTCATCTTTGTCGCCATATTTATTACAACGTTTCGGCCGTTGTACGCTCCGGCCTTCTTCAGGTGGTTGGAATGTCGAACTGAACCCTTTATTTCGCTCACTGGGGTAGACTGTTCTAGTTCCACGTGCCATGTTTAATGGATGTCAATTATCCTGTTAATTCCCCTCTCCAAGTTCTCCACTGCCTTAACCGGGTATTGAACTCAAGGACACATGGCACAGTGGATAAAGGCGTTAGTTAGATCCAGTGACAGGACCCAAAGAATGTGAGTTCAATACCCGGTTAAGGGAGTGGAGAACTTTCAGAGGGGAATTAACTGATAAATGACATACATTAAACATGGCACGTGGAACTAGAACAGTCTACCCCAGTGAGCGAAAGGGTTCAGTTCGACATTCCAACCACCTGAAGAAGGTCGGAGCGTACAACGGCCGAAACGTTGTAATAAATATGGCGACAAAGATGAGGACAATAGTCTGATTAATGTAAAAATTTGTCTAATGTTAATATAATTTTATTGTTAAAACAGATATATTTCGTAAAGATTTTGAAATACTTAACGAAAAAAAAATCGATCGAATTGAGTTCGTGAGACATCGAATTTTTTTTCCGTTAATTTGAATTTATAACGCATACAGATGTGTATTTTTATTTTAAATATTTATCTTAACTTATTGAAAATGTTTGCTATCGTCTGCCAGCCGCAATGATGGAGAAAGCATTACCTCGCGCCATGAGACACTTGCAAGAGCCACTCCGTTTCGCGAGGCTCGTCCCTTAATCGAGACGCCATCGCGCCAATCATCCGAAGGAACGCCATTGAAACAAGGCCAATAACCACAGAAGTCTCCACTGCCACAGGAGTAAAAAAAAAAAACTATCAGCAAGAGAAGAATATTTAACTATTTTTTTATCCCTGCGTCCAGGGGGACGGATCCCGGGGGACGGATCCCGGGGGACGGATCCCGGGGGACGGATCCCGGGGGACGGATCCCGGCTCAGCTTAGTCAGTGTTTATATTTATTTCTCAAGAATGATCAAAGATTGCAAAAGCTTTCCAAAATATCTGTTTTAACAATAAATTATCCGTTGGAATTACAAGTTTTTATTCTTTTAATTTAAATTTATTTCTCTCTAGAATTATGAAAGTAGATTGATAAGTAAGGTTTTCAAAATTATAGAGCAAGTTTGTGACCAGAGAGAATATTAAATCTGTTATCAAAATGAATTAAATTTAGTTCTCTTCAGAATTCCGTTGGACTGATATGTTCTCCAATCTTATAAACCAAATTTCACACCAGATCAAAATAATGAACTTGCTTCAAAACGAGGAGAATTTATTTAAAACATAGAGAATGTAGCTTCGTCAGTGTTTCATTTATTTCTCAAGATTGATCAAATGATTGCAAAAGCTTCCCGAAATATATCTGTTTTAACAATAAATTATCCCTTGGAATTACAAGTTTTTAATCTTTTTAATTCAACTTCAGCAATAGAATTAACTGTTTTTACAACTAATATCATTTTGCCTATTTGTCATGTGTTCATTTATGACAAGTTAACCTACGTGAGACTGCGTTGTATGTGTGACTAATGTAAGGATTTAATGTTGTTTGTTGATTGTTAGTGTTGGAGATACAATCTCCCAAAGGACATAAGAATTAATAAATAACGTTATTTGTATATAGATTCGATTTTTGTGGGGATGAATTATTTCTACAAATGAGATTGGGCGTTTTGGATTTTTTTTATTATAATATATGAAAATCTAGAGTATTTGTTAGGATCTATGAGTTTTATATAACGGCAGATTATAATTGTAATAGCCTTTCCCTCTTGTTTATACTTACGATGCATCTGGTTACAATAAAATAAATTAATGGAGTCTTTATTTTTGTTTATATCAAGTTGGTTGCTTATATTAATTTTTCTAAATTTCTTTAAAGCTAATCTTATCCTTCATCAACAAAATGGTTTAGGAAATTATTGTTGATCAGTTTTTAAGAAATCTGGTAAGTCGTCCGACCATTCCAACTATCGAACTATTAGCCTTCTTCCTCTTTTTGTGAAACTCCTAGCGGTCCTAATCAATGCTAAATTGGTTCATCTTTTCTCAACGGAGGGCACTTTCTCAGACAAACAATATGGCTTTCGTTTTTCGAAGTCAACTACTGATGTACTGATAATATTTGCGGAAAAAGATTAAAACGGTGAATACCGGGCTGTAGCATTGGGCATCTCGAAAGCCTCTGACAGGGTCTGGCATTTAGGTCTTCTCCACAAGAGGAAAGGTTATGGTGTCTGTAGCATTGGACATCGCGAAAGCCTCTGACAGGGTCTGGCTTTTAGGTCTTCTCCACAAGAGGAAAAGTTATGGTGTCTGTAGCATTGGACATCGCGAAAGCCTCTGACAGGGTCTGACATTTAGGTCTTCTCCACAAGAGGAAAAGTTATCGTGTCTGTAGCATTGGACATCGCGAAAGCCTCTGACAGTGTCTGGCATTTAGGTATTCTCCACAAGAGGAAAAGTTATGGTGTCTGTAGCATTGGACATCGCGAAAGCCTCTGACAGGGTCTGGCTTTTAGGTCTTCTCCACAAGAGGAAAAGTTATGGTGTCTGTAGCATTGGACATCGCGAAAACCTCTGACAGTGTCTGGCATTTATGTCCTCTCCACAAGAGGAAAAGTTATGGTGTCTGTAGCATTGAACATCACGAAAGCCTCTGACAGGGTCTGGCATTTAGGTCTTCTCCACAAGAGGAAAAGTTATGGTGTCTGTAGTATTGAACATCACGAAAGCCTCTGACAGGGTCTGGCATTTAGGTCTTCTCCACAAGAGGAAAAGTTATGGTGTCTGTAGCATTGAACATCACGAAAGCCTCTGACAGGGTCTGGCATTTAGGTCTTCTCCACAAGAGGAAAAGTTATGGTGTCTGTAGCATTGAACATCACGAAAGCCTCTGACAGGGTCTGGCATTTAGGTCTTCTCCACAAGATGATAAGTTATGGTGTCTGCGGACTCTTTTTTTAACTGATCCAGTCTTTCCTAACAAATCGTGAAATGAGAGTTATCCTGAACGGCAACTCGTCTTGATCCTATCGTACTAACGCGGGTGTCCCCAAGGGTTCCATCTTTGGTCCTACTCTATTTTTAATTTTATGTGAAACCCCTTGCTGCCTTCCATCTGCATGGCTGATGCTAGCCTCAAGGAAAGTGACTCGTTGCAACTTCTCGGGCTCTCGTTCTCAGCTGCTATGAAGTACAAAGACTATATTGAATCCATTGCTAGGTCAGCTGCTAAGTAATTCGACTCACTATGTCGGGAGAGACAGTTTTTCTCTCCAGAATCGTTTTTATATATCTATAAGTCTAACATTCGTCCATGCTTAGAATATTGTTGTCACATAGGCTCCAGTGCCCCTGTTGTTTACCTTGGGCTCTTTGATAAGATCCAAAGAAGAATCAGTAATATTATTGGTACTGATCTGGCAGTTCAGCTCCAGTCACTTTTCCCCCGCCATAAGTTTGTCTCCCTATGTCTTTTCTATACATATTTTCATGATAATTGTTCGGATGATCTCTTCGCTATGGTACCTAGACCTTTTGATTTTACTAGACTAGCGTCGAGATCTCATCAATTTACAGTTGAGCTGGCTAGATGTAACCGTAAGTTCTTTGCTAACAGTTTCATTTCTCGCACTTTTCGCTTGTGGAACTCACTTCCGGCTCCATGCTTTCTAGCCAACTTTAATCTGCGGAAATTTAAATGCAATGCCAATCGTCATCTACTGTCCATCTGATTACTCTCTTCTCTTTCTGCTCATCCTTGTTTCTGGTCCTAATTCTTCCACACCCTGTAACCCCATGTGTTTTAGTGGCATTAATGCCTTGATTGGGGTGATTCCGATTTAAAAAAAGTTTGTTTTATGTTGCTTAATCTCTCTGTATAAAATAGATGATGTCTGTGTCTGTCTGTCTGTTTGTGTGATACCTTTTTACTCGAAATCCATCCAACCGATTTGAACAAACTTGTACAATGTAAGAGATAGGTTCTTAGCGTAAAAAAATGATAATTTAAAAAAAATCAATAATCGATAAAACCGATTAAAAATCGATAAATTCAACTTTTTTCTTCTGATTTCGTCCAAACTCGGTATGTAGGTTACTTACATCACGACGAGCTTTTTATTTCTATGCCACTGCGTTTAGCGAAAATCCGCGAAAAATTTGCGTTGAAATCGATTTTTATACAAACTTTCAACTAAAAACTCTCTCGATTTTCAAGCAGTCTAATACAAACTTCATTCAATTGTAGCTAACAATAAGTCGATTGTTTAACAGTTATTTAACTTGATAATTGAGTCCACCCATATAGTCGTCCTGGGTATGACGGTAAACTGCATCCGAGTCTTGGGTAAGACGATAAACTACATCCAACAGCAAGGCCTCTGATCAGGAGGTTTTGAGGAATAACCTCTTAATTGCTGGTGTTCCCAGGTCCACCCTGACCCGGGGTGGTAGCACCTGTTAGGGTCCCAGCTATGGGCAAATAGTTAACTCCCAGGCTATATCCACGTCCTGGGTATGACGATAAACTACATCCGCGTCTTGGTTATGACAATAAAATACGTCCAACAGTATCCCCAAATCCAGATCTCGTCCTTGGTATGACAATAAACTACATCCGCGTCCTGGGTATGACAATAAACTACATCCGCGTCCTGGGTATGACAATAAACTACATCCGCGTCCTGGGTATGACAATAAACTACGTCCAACAGCAAGGCCTCTGATAATACGTTTTTGGAAAAATAATGTTGCAGGCTGTACAATTTTGAAAAAATGTTACCGGCTATATTTTTTTGAAAGCATAGTGTTGCCGGCTATACATTTTTGAAAAATATTAGCAGCTATACGTTTTTTGAAAAAATAATATTACCATCTATATGTTTTGGGAAAAATAATATTACCAGCTATACATTTTTGAAAAAAATAATATTACCAGCTATACATTTTTGAAAAAAATAATATTACCAGATGTACGTTTTTGAAAAAAAAAATATTACCAGCTATACATTTTGGAAAAATAATGTTACCAGCTGTATGTTTTGGAAAAATAGTATTACCAACTATACGTTTTTGAAAAAATAATATTACCAGCTGTACGTGTTTGAAAAATAATATTACCAGCTATACATTTTTGAGAGAAAAAGATGTTACTCGCTATACATTCTTGAAGAAAAAATATTACCAGAAATAAAAAATTTTTCGGCATTGAATGACCCATTGGGGTTGATGTGCCGTAAAACAAACCAAACCAGACCAAACCAAACCACCCATATCGTGAAAATTCGCGTAAATAGCGAGAAATGGAGATTTTTTCTTTTTTTTTTTTAAATTATGGTTGATGTTTCAACCAATATTCATCAAACTTAATAATTGCTTTATAAATGTATCCTCTTTTACATCCCCGGTAGCACACTGACAAATTGAATTTCTAAAACTCCAAAATAATTACGGCTTGAAGTGAGTCTTCATGTTGCCTGTTTTACCCCTTCATGTCCTCCGCTAACTTCGATTGAATAAATACAAACCACTTTTGGTATATCAGTAACTGCATTCATTTAAAATGTTTTTTTAATGAAAGTACTTTAAAGTAATTAGACTCTGTTAGATCTAAACATGATGCTGTTTTTGCTCTATTCTAATTGAACGCTTTTTTTGATCGACCAGCTGGGTATGGCTGCTAGTTCTGTATAGAACAATGCGTCCGAAGAGAAAATAATTTTAGCACGATAAATAATGTTTTTCTATAACACCTATTTTATAGCATTCGCTTTTGTAATTAAGCAGAATAATTTAAGTTTGAGCGTTTATATGACGTCACTTTGAGTGAGTTGAAATTGGATTCCATCAAATGTAAGAAAGCCGTAAGTAAAAACTGTTTGCGTAACTCCACAGAAAACAATACTTGAAAACGAATGCAGTGTCATTCGAAAATACTTGGAAAGAAAAAAAAATAATATAGAGTAAATGTTAAAATGCATTTTGGCAAATTTACCGATAACGTATTTGGAAACAGGAAAGATTTAATAAAAAAAACCTGATAGACAGAATCTCTGTCCATATTATTTAACAAAACATGTTTAAGATATGGGATATTTAATAACAAAGATAATGGAAGAAAAAAGAAAAAGAATCCAAATGGAATTGGCTAGATTATAGACCCAAAAGTCGTATAAAAAATTAAAATTTCTAAATTTAAAATCCTCAGCATCTCTCGTTCGGGTACAGAGTGTGGAAAGGGCTATCCTAAATTCGGAAGCTTATTCTGCTGATAACCAAACAAGCGGCGTCGAATCGGAACCCACGATGCCACTCATGAACTAACGCCTTAATTTCTCAGGTTTCCGCAAGAGGTCGCTAGGGGTTCCGAGAGAAACACTGATAAATAGGCTAACGCATTTTTGAATAATTTTTGTTTTATTTCATGGTAGTGGCTGGCCGCTCGTAACGCTAACGCTTGTTCAGGCACATTGATGTTTGTTCAACACCCACAGAGCCCACCTGTGGTTTATATTGCAACTATGCTGAGCGGACCTTAGTTACAGTTTCTGGGGGAGAGCGCATTATCTGGCGCGATCAACAGTCTGAACAAGGCCAATACGCTCAAAGCTACGACTTCATGCTAGCTCCCATCAACGACTCCCAATTCTGCTCAATTTCACTTACAAGTCTTCGGTCAACTTGTGGCATGGTTTTATTATGGATGCGTGGCGGAGTGCTTAAAACGTTCGTCTTTTTTTTATGACAAAGTGTTTTAGAAAGAAGTTACTCTTATGATCTCAGAAGACGTCCTCGCAGGAGGACTGTGGTACACCCGAACATTGCCGCTATAATTATAAGATTTACTTATGTGGGTATGTACGTTAATATGTGTATGTATGTGTGCTTGAGAGAGTTGAGGGAGAAATTGCATTCGAGTTGCAATTTGTCTATCCCAATATCTTCATTGTGTACGTATGCGTGTGTTTCAGCATAAATTTGTGTATGCGTGTGCATAGGCTTGAGAGTGAAAGTGAGAGGAAAAACCACTGCTCTATGGAACCGACTCCCAAGTGGATGTTTTTTCCGATCGCTACAATCTTAACCTGTTCAAGGCTAGGGTTAACTCACTCCTGTCCGCACAAACTGGTTCCTAACGTGACAATCTACCTCGAGTGGCTTCCGGGCCTGGTAAAAAGATAGGGAGAGAGATTGCGTAGGTGTTATTTTTTGTTTTTTTCTCTTCTCTCTCGTTGTAAATGTGTGTGTGTGTGTATTCTTAAGAGAGAGATGGAGAGTAAGAATTTGAATAAGTTCTTTATCTTGTGGTTGTGTGTGCGTGTGCGCGTGTTTAAGTGTATCTGTTTAGGTCAGTCATAGGCAACATTTTTCGGACAGTGGTCAGTATGGTCTATGACTCATCAGAAGACAGGTCAGTGCTATTAAAAAAAATTCAAGGTTATTTTTCGTAGTCGGTACCTCAGGTATTTTCACTACAGAAGCCCATATGCGTAAGCATATACCTTACAAATTGGCGGGGAAATTCTTTTCGGATAAAAGATTTTTCTATAATTAAAAAAAAGTAGTCTTGGTCTAATATTATCACTGATGACAGTGTGATTAACACATCTCGCTGCGTGTGATTTATTTCTAATTTATTCATTTTATAATAAAACCATATACTTATTCTTTAGAGAAAACATGATTATGAATGCTTCCAAAACATGATTATGAATGCAAAAGATGTTTCCATGTACGTATGGTCTTCCTTAGTAAAAATTGCCAATGGTTCAGAATGATGAAAGTGTTATTTTCACCGAAAGTTTACAAAATTCAAGAAACATTGTACTTAATCATTGTTTATGTGCGTGTTACGACTGAATTGTGAGTTTTGATTCTCACTGGGTGCCCCTTACTTTCGGCCTTTTGCCACATCTAAGCTACGCTAAGAAAGTCTTTTTTGGGGCACCTCGGCGTGGTTTAATAGTTAGCAAGCTAGATCAATTACGACGAAACAGTGAGTTCGATCCTCACTGGGTGCCCCTTCTTTTGGCCTTGTGCCACATCTAAGCTACGCTTGAAAAATCATTTTTTGGGGACACTTCGACCTGATGTAATGGTTAGCAAGCTTGTCTCGATAGATCAGTTTCGACTGAAAAGTAAGTTCGATTCTCACTAGGTGCCCCATACTTTCGACCTTGTGCCACATCTAATCTACGCTTAGAAAATAGCCATTGTTTATGTATGTGGTTATGTATGAGAAACTAGGTGTGCACTGAAACTATGTTTGCCATTCAGAAAAACCAAACGGGCCGCTGTTTGTCCATGGCTGATTTAGGTGCTTGTGTGTATATATGTGTCCCCCCCCCCATCTCTCCTCCATGTTCGGACTTATTCTCAAGTGGGTTATAATGTGTGCATGTGGTCTAAGTAAATATATTTATGTGTCTCTGTATTTAAGGAGTGTGTGTGTGTGTGTGCGGGGTGATAACATCAGTTAGGATCACAGCTACAGGCATATAGTGACCCCCCACCATGAAAGTAGATGCAAATGGGGCAGCCACTCGAATCTGAGGATGCCTGTCTACAAGGGCGGCGAGTTAATCCCCGATCCCCGTTGCAGACGTCTGTTCAGGCACATTTGTGTTTTTTTCAAAGAACTCGCCTGCACTTATACTGAGCAAAGCTTAATTACAGTTTCTGGGAGAGCGCGCGTTATCTAGCGTGATCAGCAGTCCGAACAAGGCTAGCACGCTCACACCCTCAGTCACGATGACTTTTGATTTCGTGCTAGCACAACCACCGACGGTTCCGTCTACCCAATTTCACTCACAAGGCTTGGCTATGGTTTTCAGGCACTTTCCAAAGCTAGGATCGCATACTTCAGACTGATAACATCACCTTCCTGACAATATGAGCGTGGTGAGATTCGAACCCGGGTCTCATGGTCAGAAAGCGGACATTCTAACCACTCGTCCATGAAAGTATATAATAGTTAAAATACTAGCAATACATTTTTATATACAGAGACAGGCAATACGTGAGAAGAAACGCATTTTATCTGTAGTTGAAGCCATAAAATTGCGTTCAAAATATTTAGATTTCGGCATTAAATAACCCATGGAGGTGTTGACATGACGCTAAACAAAACCAACTAAACGATATGTGTGCGTGTGTGCCGTATGTATATATGAAATTGTTCATGTCTCTCTCTTTCGGTCCCGCATTGCCCTTTTGGGTTTATTCTCACAGGAGTAGCTAGCGTTGTATGTGCGAACGGTTAGAATTTCACTTTACGCCCATGGAACTCGGGTTCAAATCTCACCATGGTCGATTTGTCAGGAAGGAAACATCTTGATGTTATTGGTCTAAGGAGGCACCTTTGAAAAGTGCCAGAAAACCATACTACGGATTAGCACAAACTTTGTGAGTGGAATTTGGGTAGATGGAATTGTTCGTCGATGGTTGTGTTGGCACCAAGTCACAAGTCATCGTGGCTGATAATTTTGAGCGTATTGAAGTTGCTCAAACTGCTGATCACGCCAGATTATGCGTTTTCTCCCAGAGACTGTAACTAAGGTCCCCTCAGGATAGTTGCAGTATAAACAAGTGAGCTCTGTGGGTGTTAAACAAACACATATATGCCTGAGTAGGCGTCTGCATCAGGGATTGGCTAGCCGCTCTGGCAGACGAGCTTACTTGGATACGGGCAGCCATCATTATTATTATATAAATGCGTAAGGGTATGTTATTTTTTATACTGATGTTCAGCCTGTACAAGGCTAAAGGGCAACTCAAGGTAGAGCGTTACTGAAAGCGGTTGGTGTGTTAGCGGTATTAGCATGGGGAGCAGTTTATGCGGGCATGTGAGAATGATAATGGTTAACCCTAGACTTGAACAGGTTAAGACAGTAGTGGTCGGGAAAGCATCCTCCTGGAAGTCGGTTCCACAAGGTGACAGTTCTATTCGAGTGGCACTTACGCCTTAGTAAATGAATAGAGAGGGAATGGGGGCGGTATGTCGGTCTTAGTTGGAAGGGTTAGGGACCAGGGAAGTAAGGAATGTAACTAGTTTGAACATTTTCCATGGAAATATCGGTTGATTAGCGAGAGGCTTGCAACGTTTCACTTGTGGAAAAGGAGTCGTAAGATGGAAAACAATTCATCTCTCACAAGGCCGCGTGGACGTTTTTGTTCTCTATCAAGACAGGAAAGTGTGTGTGTGTGTGTGTGTGTGTGTGTGTGTGTGTGTGTGTGTGTGTGTGTGTGTGTGTATGTGTGCGCGTGTGAAAGAGACAGAGAGAGACAGGGTGAAAGATCGTTCTTGAATATTCTTTCTTTTTTCCCTTTTGTAAATTATGCGATTTTCTATGTGTGGGTATGGGGGGGGGAGAAAAACTGACAGACAGACAGACAGACAGACAGACAGAGACGAAGAAAGAGAGAAAGACAGAGAGACATAGAGGGAGAGGGAGAGAGAGAAAAAGAGATAGAAAGATAGAGAGGAAGAGAGAGAAAAATTGAGTGAAAAAGAGAGAGAAAGAGAACGACAGAGAGTAAGAGTGAGAGAAAGATATAGATAGAAAGACATAGAGAAAGACATAGAAAGACAAATAGGAAGAGAGATAGATAGAAAGACAGAGACGAAAAAAAAGAGAGAGGGAGATAGAAAAGTGATAGAAAGACAGAGACGAAAAGAGAGAGAAAGAGATAGATAGAAAGAGACGCAAAGACAGAGACGAAGAGAAAGAGAGAGAGAGAGAGAGAGAGAAAGAAAGAGAGAGAGAAAGAAAGAGAGAGAGAAAGAAAGAGATACAGAAAAAGAGCGAGAAAGACAGAGTGGAAGGGTGAGAGAGAAAGTCAGAGAGATAGAAAGACGGAGAGGGAGAACGAGAGAAAGATAGATAGAAAAACAGAGAGAGGGAGATAGAGAGAGAAAGACAACAGAGAAAGAGGGAATTGGTAATGCGCAGTTATCTTTAGTATCGCTCTTAGCACGCGAGTGTAGATTCCATCAAGCTTCGACTCAAGGGTTGTAATTAATGTCTAAGCAGTGGCACCATGCAAAATAAGAATTCTATGGACCCGTCCCTGGTATTTACAAAACTATTAACTAAAACCCTACAGTCTAAGCTTGAGAGGATCTCCACTCGGATGCTGAGAGCTATACTTAACATCTCTTGGAGATAACATCCATCTGAATCACAGCTCTATGGACCCAGCCCTGATATTTCCACAATCTGACGCGAACTCAGAATGCACTTTGCAGGACGCTGCTGACGGACAAAACAAGAACTCGCGAGTGATTGATTGATTGATTGTTTATTTGTTTTACCAGCATATCAACCCCTATGGGTCATTCAATGCTGAAACTGGATTCTTTCTGTATTTAAGAGTGTTTTAAATCATTTCAAGTGGTTGTGAGGTTTAAGTTTTCTATATATCACAAGTTGAATAGTTCGAGGTTAATTCAAAGCGTAAATTGTATGGTTGAAAATTTAAGCTCCGTTTTCTATAGAAGTTGGAAATATTTTATTTCCTTCAGATTTGACCAGTAGAAACTTTTTGGAAGAGCATGTTCAGATTTTGTGCCTGGTAATAGTTATTACGTATTTTTTTATACTTCTTACATTCTATCAAGATATGTTTGACTGTGAGAAATTGATTGCAGTTGGTACATCGAGGTGTACTTTCTCCCTTGAGCAGGTGTGTGTGTGTCAGATGCGTGTGACCAATTCTTATTCTGTTGAGCACTATGTCTTGTCTGCGGTCAGCTAATGGCTCTATGTTCTCCTTCCTTATTGTCGGCTGGTGCTCGTATAGTTTATTGTTTGGAAACATGTCCCAAATTGCTTGTCATTTTCTTTTGATGTGTTGAGTTATTTTGTTCTTATAATCTGTATATGGGAGTTTGATGTTGTTTATTTTCATTTTCGTTGCCTCTTTAGCCAGTGTGTCAGCTTCATGATTTCCCTTGATGCCTATATGACTAGGAATCCAGGCTAGTATTATTGTTTTGTGCTTCATTAAATAATGACACGTTTCTAGAATTTCTTGAATATAGGGATGATTCATGTTCTGTTCTTTAATTGCTGTTAAACTAGATAGGGAGTCTGAAAATATTATAAATTTCCAATCTTTTGAATTTTCTATCATCTTAAGTTGTAAGCAACAACTCTGGACACCTAGCAATGGCGTAAGACGGTTGGTCGCCCAGCAACTACCTACATTGACCAGCTATCTTATGACACATGATGCAACCCTAATAACCTTCTGGCCTTGATGTAGAACAGTGATGGCTGGTGGGATAGTCCGAGCTAGCTCGACCGAATAGACTTAGCGTGAAGTGTAGTGGGGGAAGGGTGCGACGACCAAGGGCATCCATAACGAGAGGGTAGTCACTCAGAGTGAAATAAAAATTTAGTTTATATTTAATTTGAATAAAGTGTTTATTTCATATTTTCATTTGTTTTTACATATTTAAAATGTCTTCCTTTCTCACATTTCTCAATACTAAGCCATATATAGTCCCCACCCCAGGAGCATACAAAAAAGTTGTCCCCGGGAATCATCAAACATCACCGAACCTCTGCAAATCACTGTCTTTCTGTATATTCTATTGCGCAAACTAATGGTCATTTTCGGACCAGTTAAATGTGAGTGGTCAACTAAAACATTTTTGGACGTATTCAGCTATATACCAATGATTTGTGCGTATGCTCGCGCGCCATTTTGTGTGTGTCTATGAGTATGAGAGAAGGAGGGAGTGAAAGAACTAGTGAGATACTAGCATAGCTCGGCATTGCCCGTGCTTGATTAAAAAATTGTACGACTTATACAGCAGTCGCTATCACTTGACTTAAAATATTTTTGTCCTTCCTTGCCTTTAAAGGAGTGCCCTTTGCCGTGCTGATGTTGCTACATGCCTTATTTCTTGCCTATCTCACAGCGCGAATTTTTCTAAGCTCTATACTAAACATTAAAACTGTTACGAAAAAGAACTAAACAAAATGAACACAAAACGATCAGCTTTACAAAAGGACTCGTAACTGGAAAAATGTTAACAACAAATACTTTTTCACACCCAACCCAGTTCTGCGGAATCAGAATCAACGTTGAGTTTAAGCAAGCGAATGAGCCAATTGGAGTAAAGTGCCATGCAGATTTAAATTTTTCCTACTCGTGACGAATGCAGCTATCGATTTTATTGCATGCTAGCATGCTAGTTAACATTCGTGTCAGACAGCTGTTGGCTCTCACGCTGGCCAATAGAATCTTCCTGTCTATTCGTGGCAGCCAGCTATAGGCTCTCACCCTGGCCAGTAGAAAATGGCCGCAAACTACATAAAAAATACCGTAGAAGCATGAAAAAATCGATTATTTCCACTATCGATGAAAGTTGGGAAATGCAACGTCGGTCTTGGCCTTTCCGCTATCTTGGAGCATGTGCATGTAAATTTTGGTGCAAATCCGTCGAAAATTGCGGCCGTGTATTCGTTACACACACACACACACACACACACACACACACACACACACACACACACACACACACACACACACACACACCCTGCCTTTTATAGACAGAGATAAAAACAGAGAGAATGAGAAAGATAAAAAGAATTATAAAGAATAAAGAATTAGTAATTAGTTACCTGTCTATATCTCTAATATGAGGTATTATGATTACTTACATTATTCGGACTCTTCATTGCCATATTCACAACGTTTCGGTCGTTGTACGCTCCGGCCCTCTTCAGATGATTGGAATTTCTAACCGATCCCTTTAGTTCTTCCACCGGGGTAGATTGTTCTAGTTCCACATATCATGCCTCTTCAGGATGTCTCAGTTATTTCCCTTTAACTCAACTCTCCAAGTTTTGGCTCACCACTGCTGTGGCCTGTTATTGAACTCACATTCTTTGGGTCTAGTCACTAGGGTCTTTATCCACTAGGTCATGTGTCCTTGAACATCGCCATGTTTTATGTAATTGACAAGGCGATAGCAGATTGATTGTTGTTCTACCGAGACTTTATCTGTAAAATATAATTTAAGAAAATGACGTGAACATCTTTTTTATACAAGTACTCAGTAATCTTAAAAATGTTGGAAAATATTCTCCATAATCTAATTTTAGGAATGTCGACTTTAAATTTGCTATAGTCATCGCTCTTATTTTCTGATAATGTCGTGTATGGTCGACCATACTTTCAAAAATCGCACGTTACATAATATTACATTATATTTTGTATACATTAAAAAAATTCTAAATTATTAAAAAAATTTTGGTGCAAAATGATTTGTATTAAGCTTTTCAAATTTTGATTGCTAAATATAATAAATATATAAGAAAAATATTAACTAACGAGATATAATATAGAATTTTAAAAGATTTTGAAAAAATTATAATAAATTATTATAATTATAAATTTAAAAAATGAAAACAATTCGTATAAAATAAATTATTCATCGAAAATTTTTTTCTTAAGACAATAGCATCCTTAATAAATCTTATTTATAAAAGCAATTAAAGGCTTTTCTAATTAATAATGGCATTTTTTTGCATTTTTTATTTTATGATGCAGAGCAGATTTTCGGTAAATGAGTAGCAGTTTGAAAAAAAATAGGTTTACATTCTCCAGGGAGTCCTATTTTTAACTAAAAAAAAGTCGTGTGTAACATATGTAAAAAATAAAAATATTTTTACTAACATTCCCCACCCCAAAAATTTCCAAAATAATTTAATTTATTTGTGAATAGGTCCCGAAAGTTTCATTAAAATCTGACAATTATTTGATTTATGCAAGAATTTCCAAATCAATGTGTTTTTCACCTGAAAAAAGGCGCTAAAACATTAATCTTAAATATTACGTCAACCGCTAACGCAAAACAACAACAAACACCCCCCCCCCCAAAAAAAAACTGAGATATTTAACCCAAATTTTGAATGTGGTACAAAAGATTAAAAAATTTAATGAAATAATAAAAAAATAATTTGGTCTTTCCTCTTAATGATAACATAAACTTTTTGATGATAACACTTTGTTTTTATTCATTTGTTTTTTTTTCATCACGCTATGCTGTATTTTTTTTCGGCGAAAAAGTGGGAGTACCTAATATATATATATATATATATATATATATATATATATATATATATATATATCGCTGCGCAAAAGTAAGTGACCTTCTAAGATAATATTAAAAAATATTGTTTCTTTTTTATTTTCCAGATAATCAACAAATCTTAATTTTTAATCCTTAAACTATATATTCATTAAGAAAAAAACCTTTATCAATCGAATTACAACTACTTTCAAAGATTATTGACGAAAGAAAACTACTATTAAGTAGAGAGGAAAATAAAAGAATAAGAATTAAAAAGACAGATGATAACGACTGACTTCAAAAATTGAAATGTATTTCAATTTTTGAAGATCAAAGTTGACTGGAAAGGAAGTAGCTGGAAGAGAGTTCCACAAACAAGAAGTGCGAGAGAAGAAACTGTTAACATAGAACTTACGGTTACATTTAGCCATTTCAACTGTAAAGTGATGAGACCCAACTGCCAATATAGTACTGCGTTTAAATTCATAAAGGCAAGATACCATAGACGAAAGTGATATTTATTTTGTTTTAATACAAAGATGTGGCACAAGACGAAAAGAGGGAGAGAAGAAGGCTGGTCTTCAGTCTGTCTTATCTTAAACTTAACTCGCCACGATTACTGACCGAAACATGCCACAGTATTCCTTATACCAAAAATTCTTACTTATCATTTTTACTGCAGCCACCATAATACCTCAGAGTCTCTATGAAGTTCTAACTAGTCCCCATATGTACAATTTATCTGTGGGTGGAGAATAAAAATAACAACATTTGAAAATGAAACCCCAATGAATGCTACAGTGAATACAATTTATATACAATAAACTAAAGAAAATAGTCCTTACACCAAAAAACAAATTCTTACTTACTTCTTTTACTGCAGCCACCATAATACCTCAAAGTCTCTATTTAGTCCTAACTAGTTCCCATATGTACAATTTGCCTGTCGGGGTGGGGAATAAAAATAACAACATTAAAAAATAATGAAACCCTACTGAATATTTATAATGAATACAATTTATATACATAGAGGAAAGTAATATTTATTTTGTTATAATACAAAAATATATACATAGAAGAAAGTTCATCAGAACAATTACCATGAAAGTATTTATAGAAAAGACACAGGGAAGCTATATTATGGTAGTGAGAAAGTGACTGAAGCCGAGAGGCCGGTTCAGGACCAATAACATTGCAGATTTTTCTTTCTATTTTATCAAGAATCTCTAAATATATAACAGGAGCACCTGGCCAGATGTGACAGCAATATTCAAAGCAAGGACGAGTGGTAGACTCATAAATATGTAAGATAGATTCTGGCGGGAAAAAGTTGTCCAGCAAGACACAACAGGGAACCAACTTGATAGAGAACACCCATAACGCAAGATCCCCGGGTTTTAAAACGAAAAACGGTGCCGATGAAGAGAAGATAATAATAATAATAATAATAATAATAATAATAATAATAATAATAATAATAATAATAATAATAAAAAAACTGGGAGGACAAGGCGTTGCATGGCAAATATATAAAAGGGACGAAGGAAGCAGATGGAGACTAACAGTAAACACATCAGTGGCTGAAGAGCACCGGGCTAACCCGAATAGAAATCGAACTCATTCCGAACCGCAATCTAATACACCACCCGCACATCCCCTTATTTCAAGTAAAAAGATTATCACCCAAAAGATTAGTTTTATGATGTAACATTTAGATGATTGGGAAATTTGGCGGACATAATATTTCTTTAAGTTTCTTTTCATCTAACTTACTTCAGAAAAAAAATTAAAAATGAATTAAATAAACAGTTTTAGTGCGTTTCTTCTATTTGCCGAGTCCCTTCAGAACATAGGCGATCATGGCCATCCACAGCTTCTTGTCCTTTGTAGCTCTTAGTATTCTTTATTGCTATCTCTCCTAATTACATCTACACAAGCTCGTTAGATCGGTTATTCGCTGCTTTCCTCTGACCCTCTTGCCTTCAATATGTCCTGTGAGTGTCAGATTTTCTAAGCCTTCTTTCCACATTATTTGAACGAGAAATTTCAACTGTCTCTTTCTGATTCTAAGTATAAGTGTCAATTTTGCTTCCATTTTCCTCTAAAACTTTTTCACGTGTTCAGTTCATTTTATTCTCAGCATCCTTCTGTGGAATCATATCTATGCTGTCTTAAGTCTCTTCTTCATCTTTGAGGAGATTACCCAGCATTTACTGCCACATAGGAGGACTGATATTACTTAACAGTGTAGTACTCTTTTCTTCGTTTCTGACGAAATTTTCCTGTTTCTTAAAACTTCCCTTAGCTTTTGGGAGGCATCTTTCTTTATTCCAATGACTTCGGTATCGCATTTCCGTCCTCCTTAGTTATTTAAAGTTTTGTACAGGTTTTTGGTATCTCCATTTCTTAGTTCGCATCTTGGGCTGTTCCTTTTTACGCTGAATTTTCATCTACCGCGATGAATGGTAGCTCTCTCGGGGAACCCTCGTGCCTTGAGCGCCTATTGAGACTCAAACCTCAAGTGGAACTCGTACATACGATGCGGAAAAATGATCGCTTCCCTGTAACGCTGCAGTAAATACCGCGTTCCTCCTGCTATCCTATACCTTTACAAGAGTCAGGTCAGACCGAAAATAGAGTTCTGATATGGACAAGTGCTACCAGTCTTCGCCCTCCAGTGTCGGAGGACTTCAGAACCGTCTCCGCGTCATTGTGCGTGATGAATCATTTTCCACCCTACAAGCCGTTTCCCACAGACGAAAAGTCGCAAGCCTCTCGCTGTCTCTGTCGATATTTCTATGCAAAGTGTTCAGACGTACTACATTTCTTTGTTCCATCACTTCTAGCCTTCACGGCTAAGACCCGCCATACCACGCCCATTGTAGCCAACCGCCCTCATTCCCTTTGAATTCCATTGGTGAGATGTTCCATTCGAGCAGCATCTTCTCACAAACCGCTGTTTTGCGGAAAGACTCCCAAGAGGATGCTTCCCCGATCACTACAATCTTAACCGGTTCTCGGGTTAGCCGTTATCTGCCCCACATATCCACATAAACTATGCTTCTTGCTTTGTAACCCTCTACCTCGAGTGGCTCTTGCGCCTTGAACAGCATTCTCAAAAAAATGTGGGTTCCCCTCGAACGGCTTCTTCCCACGAACGGCTGCTTTATGAAACCGACTGCCAAACTATTTTCAAAATTTTTCGTTGAGAAATGAAAAATGTTAATAAAATTTGGTTGTCAGGTTCGTGAATTATATTTTTTTTTTGTTTTTTTTTGTTTTTACCTAGAAACCCAGATTTTATCAAAAGAGAAATGAAAGATGTTATTTCATAAAAATTTGTCTGATAGTTTTGTGAAATGGAGACGATTTGCGATAATTTTTTAAACCTTTTTTTTTTTCCATATATTTTTTTTACCCGTTATGAAACAGTTTCTCCCCACAAGGAATAAAAGAATTAATTTCATAAACATTTGGCTATCCAATTTGTGAAGTGAAAAATGCGAGCAATTATAGCAATGGATACCGTTTCTTTCCCTCATCCAAAACTGTGCCAACAAAGAAAAAATATTTATTTTATAAATTTTTTTTTTGTCAAGCTCGAGAAGATAAGCGATTGTAGTTTTAATTTAATCTTTTTGTTTTAGTTTAGAGTTTATGTCGTACACACACGCACACACACACACACACACACACACACACACACACATATATATATATATATATATATAATATGGAGAAAATAACTGAAAAGTTGCAAATTAAGAGAAAAAAATTGAATGTTTTTTTGTGAAAGTATTTATTTATATTTTTATATATATATATATATTTGATATTTCAGATCGCCCCGATCTTTCGTCAGAAATTAATTAAATAACTGTATTCAGAAGTTTGTTTTTATGCTATATATATATATATATATATATATATATATATATATATATAATATATATATATATATATATATATATATATATATATATATATATATATATATATATATATATATATAATAGCTGGCCACTCGTATTCGAGGATACCTTTTACCAGGGCGGTTAGCCAATCCCTATTGCAGACACTCGCTCAGGCACATTTGTGTTTGTTCAACAGCCACAGAGCCAACTTGTGGTTTATACATCAACTATGCTGAGTAGACCTTAGAGTTTCTGGGAGAGAGCGTGTTATTTAGCGTGATCACCAATCTGAACAAGGCCAGCGCGCTGAAACCTTCGGGCCCTCAAGTATTCCGTCTACTCAATTTCATTCACGGTGTTTACTCATTCACAAGGCTAGGGTAGGGTTTTCAGGCACTTTCCAAAGGTGCCGCACGCTGCGATAGTCCCCCTCCAGACCGATAACTCGGCCACGCGCCCGAAAAGACACTAAGACACAAGGGGTTAGAGGGTGTGGAAGAATTAGGAACAGAAACATTAATAATGAGCGGGAAGTGGAAAGAGTAATCAGGAAGACAGTAGATAGCGATTGACATTGCATTTAAATTTGTGAAGATTAAAATTGGCTGGAAAGCATGGAACCGGAAGGGAATTCCCCTAGCGGGAAAAGAAATTATTAGCATAGGACTTACGGCTATATCTAGTCAGCGGAACTGTAAATTAACGAGATCATGACGTCAGTTTTGTTCTGCGCTTAAATTAAAAAATGTCTAAAAAGTATCATAGCGAAGAACTCATCCGAACAATTACCATCCAAGTATTTATAGAAAAAGACACAGAGATGCAACTTTACGGCGTTGAGAAAGTACCTGAAGCCGAGACGCCTGATCAGGACCAATAATATTGCTGATTATTTTTTGGATCTTATCAAGGAGCTCAAGGGGCACGAGACACAATGTGTCAACAATATTCTAAGCATGGACGAATGATAGACTTATAGATATGTAAGATAGATTCTGAAGAGAAAAAATTGACTTGCACGATACAGTGAACCGACTTTCTTAGCAGCTGAGCTAGCAATGGATTCAACATAGTCTTTCCACTTCATGTCAGCCAAGAATGTTAGCCCAAGAAGTTGCAACAAGTCAATGTCCTGGAGGTTAGCATCAGACATGGTGATTGAAGGCAAAAAAGGAGTATCTCAGATGATTAATAGATAGCAGTTTAGTTTTGGAGGCATTCAAATTAACAAGCCATTCTTTGCCCCAGTTAACAACAGAGTGTTGGTTGTTTTTAACATCAGCCACCAATAACGGATTGATCAGCCTTATTATCGAGGCAGGGGTTAATGTTTGTGTCGTCAGCGTAGATACCAAGTTGAGATCTGATGTCATCAGGAAAGTCATTAATGAAAATTAAAAATGAAGTGAGACCAAGGATGGAGCCCTAGAGGACTTTCGTACTAACACCCGCGTTAGTACGAAAGGATCTAGACGAGTGGCCATTCAGGATGATTTTTTTTCATTTCACTATCTGATAGGAAAGACTGGATCAATTCAAAAATGTGTCCGGAGACACCGTAACTTTTCATCTTGTAGAGAAGACTTGTATTCCAGACCCTGTCAAAGGCTTTTCACTGATTTTCTCTAGAGTATGTTTCATTGAATAATATAGACATATTGTGTCTACTTATTTTTATACTGATCCTTTACAATTGTCTAATCAGTTCACTGATCTTAAAATGAAATTCATCAAGGAAGGCACCGTAGTTTTTTTTTGTTTTTTTTTTACCCAAGTACTTTCGACCTTTTCTAAGATCATCTTCAGGGATAAATTACAAAGACAAACTTATTGTAACTGCGATAAAATTTGCATTCCATTGTGATAGTGATTTTTTAAAACACTCGCGAACGGTCTCTGCTATCGTTGTTTTAGAATTTAAAAAATTATCCGTTGTAGTTATGGAATATTTTGCAAAACAAGCGTTCCAATATAAGGGAGCTGACTGGAAATTGGTAGAAATTCAAATGTAAGTGTTATTTATACTTTAATATGCTTTTACTATATTCATAATAAATTTTGTTGAGTGTTGGTTGCTTTTGATATAGAGGGCTTTGAGAATTTGAGAAGGCACGGTGGAATAATGGATAGAGGCTCGGATTGAGGAATCAGAGAGCCGAGTTCGAATTCCAGTCGAATTATGTGCTAATACCCTTGGGAAACTTAGGAAACCTCCTCTTCTCCCCGAGCTATAGGTAAATAACAGGACAGACCAGGTTGTATAGCCTTCAGAGTTGCCCAGATCTTAGAAAAACCAGATCATCCAGATGGGGGTTGTGCAGTAGGTTAACAACGTACTCACTTAAAAATCCTGATCTTCCAGGTTGGGGCTTTGCAGTAGTCTAACAACGTACACACTTAAAAACTGGCTTGTTATAGAAATCGCAACGATATCTTGTGGTCCTATGTTCCTCAAGGTATTTATATGTTGCTACTATATTCATAATAAATTTTGTTGAGTGTTGGTTCATTGATTTTGATATAGAGGGTTTCAAGTATTTGAAGGTTTTCTTTATTCTTTTTGTGTTGTAGAATATTGGTGTATAAAAATAAGTACACACAATATGTCTATATTATTCAATGAAATATGTTTGAATTAAAATAATCTAACGCAACACACGCACACACACACACACACATGTATATATATATATATATATATATATATATATATATATATATATATAATTAATACAAGTAAAAGGTTTGTCACTTAGCTGATTGATGTTACCTTCAGCATCCCGACTTCAGAATTTCATAGACAGACCCCCCCAGGAATCACACCGTCCACTCGTTAGGGGGTATCATCAATTGAAGCCTATAATAATAGGTGAAATTAAATATGATAAAAAAATTAAATGTTCCTTTATATTGGCTCTACTCTATATAGGTTTATTAACTTCGCATCTGGCGAGTACCTGTGACAAAGTCTTTTGAACTTTTATTCGTCCAATGACTATTGTTGCCTACTTTTTAAAAAAGGTATATAGCACATTCTTTGCAAAAATCAGCTCGCTTTTAAATACGTAATCTCTTCGCTCATTTATATCTATCTATCTATCTATCTATCTATCTATCTATCTATCTATCTATCTATCTATCTATCTATCTGTTCATTATCTTTATATATATATATATATATATATATATATATGTGTGTGTGTGTGTGTGTATATATATATATTATTCTATTCATTATCTATCTTTCTATATATATATCATTTTGTTCATTATCTATATCTATCTCTCTATACATATCATGCTGTTCATTATCTATCTATCTATCTATCTATCTCATTCTACTCATTATCTATCTATCTCAACGTGTTCGTATCTATCTCAGTCTTTTCATATCTATCTATCTATCTATCTATCTATCTATCTATCTATCTATCTATCTATCTCATCCTGTTCATTATCTATCTATCTATCAATCTATCTGTTCATTATATATATATATATATATATATATATGTGTGTGTGTGTGTGTGTGTGTGTGAGTGTGTGTGTGTGTGTGCGTGTGTGTGTGTGTTTGCAGATATGTAGAAAAATAGGAATGAACACGTTAGGTAAATAATCCGGAGTTCTTTAGTATTTTTGTTTTTATTTAAAAAAAAACAGTGCTCCATACAGAAGTCGAGCTTATATTATAATATTAAAAAAAAATATATGATTCCTTCGCTACATAAGAGTTCTCATGTTTCAAAAACGAAAGCCGAAAACCTCAATATAATTTTGAGGATGAAACAGGGCTTGATACTTTAATTCAATTAAATTTTAATAATTATATTCAGGTTTTCGGCTCTCGTTTTTGAAACACGAGAACCTTTATGTAGCGAAGGAACCATATTTTTAAATAAATAATTATAATATATATATAGATATATATATATCTATATATATATATATAAAAAACAACTGAAAAGTTGCAAATTAAAAAAAATTGAATGTTTTTTTGTGAAAGTATTTATTTATATTTTATATATATATATATTTGATATTTCAGATCGGCCCCGATCTTTCGTCAGAAATAAATGTTTTCAGAGGTTTGTTTACATTAAGTAGCGTCCGTCGCGAGACGCGGACGTCACGTGATATGGAATGCAACTGTGTTTGAATATTTCTAACGTAAATCTAACTGTAGTAATATTTTAGATGTTGTTTAAAAAATTCTTTTAACTATATCTAACAAAAAAATTTTGTTTAACTATTGAAATATGTATAAAGATTTAAAATACCCAAGCCTTCATTAAACCCTAGTTTATATGTATTTAATTTTAAAATCCAGTATTTTTCTGTTTTTTTTTATACGTGGCTTCTCATTATGCTATATATATATATATATATATATATATATATATATATATATATTATTTTATTCATTATCTATCTATCTATCTATCTATCTATCTATCATTCTGTTCCTTATCTATCTATCTGCTCGAATCTATGTATCTATCTATTTAAATAAAAATAAAGAATATTAAATATAATAATGAAATTAAATGTTCCCTTGTTTCGTCTGTGCGTTTCAGCAGAAATTGTGGATATAATTCCCACAAAGCTAAGAACGGAGTCAAGATAATTTTATCTATTACTATTAACATTCCATCTGCTGATATCGAACACTCTAATTACAAAGAATGCGAGCCTTAAAAACATTATCTGCCGGAAATAATCTGGCCGACTCTTTTTTCTTTCTTGCTTTATTTTTTTTTGCAAAATACCATTGTTGATATTGTTATCTGTGTAAATGTATATATAGAAAGCGTTTTAGTCTTTCTTTCTTTCTTTTTTTCTGTTTGTTTGAATTTGTTCACTTTAACGGAAACCCATATTTGAGTAGACGCTCCGTTAACTTAACAGTATTTATTTGGTCTACAGGCATGCGTAATCGAGAACAATTCAAAAAAATATATATGACCACTGGCAGGATTCGAACCTGCGTCCCCCTCTACAAGAAGCTACGACGTGCCTCACGATAAAGCACGCTTCTATTTCCCTTTAAAGCACTCACGTTTGCTCAAAACACATTGTCCGATATTCCTCCTGTAACTTTGTCGGGTATCCGATATTCCTCCTGCAACTTTGTCGGCTCAGTCCGTATCCAAGACGTAAACGAAGCAATTACTAAAGAACTAATGACTTTTATTTTTTAATCCGACATACTTTTATTAACACACACACACCCACACACACACACACACACACACGTACGCATATATATGCATAGTTAGATAAAAAAGGAGGAGGGGAATGGAATTCAGACAAATGGTGAAAGGGGTGCATGTGGCAAGCAAGGTTGAGAACCCCTGTGCTATCCATTTTAATTGTTGCTCCTGTTGAAAGTCCTCTGTTATTTGGTACAGTTCTTTGCGATTCTGTAACACCAGTCCAAATATTCAAATTAGGTTAGTTTAGTGTTGTTTATTGCCTTTAGTTTCTTCTTTTAATACTAAATTAGCTAGGGTATATGCATGTTCATCGGCCTCTTTCTTTACTTTAATTCATATCAGTTCTCTGGTGGATGCGGGACACCTTTTTTCGTATTTCCGGTATGATTTTCGTATTTGCTGTTGTGCTTGAATGAGTGGGTCTTTGGACGAATGAGTGTTTTATATTATTAAAGTCCTGCATTCATTTGATCCAGTTAACTCAGGGGTTCTCAACAGGAGTGAAATTTGAATTTTAAGGGGGGGGGGAATTGTGACCACAGTAAGTTTAGGGTACGGAAGAGCAATTATAGAATTTGGTCTCTCACCTTGGAAAGGAGGAGGGGAATGGCATTCTGACAAATGTTGAAAGAGGGGCATGGGACAAACAAGGTTGAGAAACCCTGCATTAGATATTTTAGCGTCAATGTCCTCCGGAAACCAAAACAATTACCTGAACTGTAGAAAAAATTAATTTAAAAATATACAAAAAAGAAAAACATTCGTTGGTATTCAACCAAACCTGCATAAATGAAGATTTGCTGCCCAAATTTACACATTGTATATGTTTATATATATATATATATATAAAAAGCTTGAGAAACGCTGGTATAGAGTATAGAGTCTAACTGCGAGTCATGCTCTTAATACTGCGTTTAAAGTATACAAATTTGGAACCAACCAATTCTTCTGCAATAGGCTCACCTATCGCCCCGTTCGCACTCCTTCAATCTCTATTGAACAAAAATAGAGGATCATCCATTGTTTTTTGTTTCAGGACATGGTTTACCGGTTCTTTCTTCACTCTTCTTCCATGGCCGGAATGATTTAACATTTTCGACTAATCAGTTGCCGCGATTTTCCTTTATGATGGTACCGGTTTGGCAGTTCGCTAGCTGTTTCATCCGATTGGTTGTTAGCGCTTAGAGAGGCTACTTTGATCGACCGTCGCATAACATCGGGGTATTTGTAGTGCGATGTCGCGCATGGGTAGATGTCCTTGCATGTGTTTCCGGTGGGCAATCCTGAGGCCGCATTATCCTCTGGTCTCAGCCATATTCTGGCTACTTTGTATTGCCATTGACGACGGATAGCGACAATTATATTTGTTTTTTTTTGTTTTTTTTCCATACAAATATCCTCATGACAAATATAATGAAAAAAAATACGAGAAAACCAGCAATCAAAAAACCACCTATCCTCTTCAATTTTCGTGGTATCCATTCCAATTTCAGCAGTATAGAATCTTTCGTCTAGGAAAGGTCACCGGATATCTTTGCACTCTGTGAAACTAATTTAAATTCTTCCATTGCTACCAATGAATTCTCAGTTCCAGCTAAGCTTACTCTTTGCAGAAAAGATTCCAGTATTCACTTGGTGTTTACATCCAGGATAATCTTCCAATGAGCAAGAGAATTGTCTCTCGAGTCCCCAGGGAACTCTTTCATGTGCTTTCGACTTTCATTATTAGACTCTGTTAGGTATGTATTTTTCCTTTATCACTCCCCTCTTATCAGGACTGCAGTATATTAGACATAATCTCTGATAGTATAGAAAGGCACTCTCTCTCCATCCATCCGCGAGCCTTTTTGTGTTCGGTGATTTTAATGCGCATCACGACACGTGGCTTAAGCATTCTTATGTTACCGATGTTGCCGGTATTCAGACAGTAAATTTTTCCATTGCTCAATCCCTTACTCAAATCGTAAATTTTTCCTACCTTTTCCCTAGCAAATCCAACTCAACAAACTTCTCTACTTTAATTATTTCTTTCCTCCTCTGCAAGCTTTTGCCGACCTTCGCAACATTGTCCTCTTGACAACTCGAATCACTATGTAGTATCTATTGATATTTCGTTCCAGTCATCTATTAGACAGGAACCTCCTATTCATAAGACCTCTTTCCGTTAGCAGTATGCTGATTAGGATTCACTTTGTGGCTTTCTTCGAGACGCCCCTTGGACTGACATTTTTAATTTGAAAATTGCTCCACTGAGGTTTCTATTGGGTCAAAGCCGCTATGGCTGTGGTATGCTTGATTTCAGAAAGTACAATCCATTTAAAACCAAAAATTGTTTTAATTATGGGAAAACAGATCACAAATGAAGCTACTGCAAGTTGAAAAGCAAAAAAAATACTCTAAATTAACTTTATAAAAGTAGTGATACCAGCTAAAAAAAATGGAAAAGTCCAAATAGTAGGAAATTCGAGATTGTAAAAATGAATAACGCTGCAGTGGGTTGTCAGTTGGACACTGGTAGCGATATTACAATTATTGATGAACAAACCTGGAACAGAATTGGCAAGCCTAATTTGGAAAAACCCGACAAAGTTGCAGGAGGAATATCGGACAAGAAATGAATTATTCTTGAATTCAGTAAGACTACGTCGACCCCAGGCGACATTATATTTCATGATTGTGTTATCTTCAGCAACAACACTATCTATCCACAACAATGCTACGCTTAGGAAGTAAATCACTATCTATCTATCTATCTATCTATCTATCTTTGTCTGTTCATATATATATATATATATATATATATATATATATATATATATATATATATATATATATATATATATATATATATATTTGTGTATTTAGGCAGCAATCCTTCTTTCATGCACATTTCATTAAAAACGACTGACAAGGTGCTTTTATTTAGCTTTTTATACAATTTCTCATGCGATTTAATAATGTTTTTCTTTTCGGATGATAAATTATATAAAAACTGTCCGACGAAAAGAAAAACATTATTAGATCGCATGACAAATTGTATAAAAAACTAAATAAAACATCTTGTCAGTCGTTTTTAAAGAAATGTGCATATATATATATATATATATATATATATATATATATATATATATATATATATTCAGGGTGCGATGGATAACTTGTCGTCGACCCACGCATAATAATCAAGGCTGGTGTAGTCTGGGGAGTTTGGTGGCCAGTTGTAAGGGATGATGTGATCGTAGAAAGGGTCTGACAGACATGACTGTGTTCTCCTACTTGTGTGGCATAATACCTGTTGTTAAGAGTTAAGGTCTTCCAGCAGCCGCTCTCTTGACCCAAAGCAGCACCACTTCCTCAAGGAACATGATGTAGGCCTCTGTGTTGAGTCTTCAGGTTTCTTTTCCCATCAGAACGATCGGACTCAGTTTTCTGAGCTGCCGTCTCTTCATAACCACCATTGAACTCATCCAACACTTTCCGAATTCTCTGAACTGTCTTTAGATTGACACCCCCAAACTCTGAAATGTTAGTATTGGAGCTTCCGGCACGAACGCCAAGCAGCACAGCATGCCTTTTCCAAATTTCTGGCGGAATGAATTGCGTCATGGTACTCTTTTTCTCACAGACGGTGCACAACTGACCCTACTATATTGTACAGTCGACAAAATCTAAAACGAACTACGCGCATGCACGAAATTAAAAATATAAAATGGTGACAATTTACCCATCGCACCATATATATATATATATATATATATATATATATATATATATATATACATACAAACCTAAAGAGCCAGGTAAACCTACCTAGGTTTCACCTACACGGATCGTCAGGGCAAACTGGCTCCTGATGATCTGTGTAGCTGAAATCTTGATAGGTTTACCTGGCTCCTTAGGTTTATATATATATATATATATATATATATATATATATATATATATATATATATATATATATATATTAATTAATGCATATATATATATATAAATATAAAAGTGAACATAGAAGTCAACACTTAGAGGCGACAGTCTGTTTCATGCTAGATGTAATCATCGGGCCCGATGATTGCATCTAGCATGAAACAGACTGTCGCCTCTAAGTGTTGACTTCTATGTTCACTTTTATATTTACACACGCTCTATCTCTGATATTGAGCACTTTATCCGATAAATATAGCACACTTTAAGACTATATTTCTTCATATATATATATATATATATATATATATATATATATATATATATATATATATATCACTGTCATAAACAGACAAAAATTAAATTATTTAAAATAAAAATAAAATTTTATTTTAAATTTTTTTATTTTATTTATTTTTCTCCCAATACATTTTGTCCATTTTTCTTTCTTTTTTTTTTTTTTTACTTTACTTTATTATCCTCGATTTAGCTCTGTTGAGCGAGGTTCGAACCCGGTTAGCCTAGCCCGTTTTTCATTTTTACTTTTTATTATCATCATGAGTGATAATAATAAAATTAATTTTTGTCTGTTTATGGTAGTGATAAAGTTTTGTACCATTAAGCTTTTTATATATATATATATATATATATATATATATATATATATATATATATATATATATATATATATATATATATATATATATATATATATATATATATATATAACATAAAATATAGTTTTAAAGTATGCTATGTTTATAAGTTAAAGTGCTCAATATCAAAGATAGAGCGTATGTAAATATAAAAGTGGACATTGAAGTCAAGACCCCGAGGTGTCTGTCTGAGTCTGACGATTACGTTTAGCATGAAACAGACAGTCACCTCTGGGTGTTGACTTCCATGTCCACTTTTATATATCTCCTCAAGGCGACATTATATTTTATGATTGTGTTATCTCCATTTAATGGAAAGACATAGCATAATGTCGATTTATGAACAATTATGGTTAGCGAAACGTTTGAAATAAAATATCTGAAAGTGCAGAAAGAACCATTTTAATTTCGGCTGAAGATAATCGTAACGCGTATGCAGTCGAAACGTCGTAATATGTTTGAAACTGTCTTTTCATTGATGCGTTTTCTACGATTTATCAAACCTTCGCAAGTTATTTAAAGGTAGAAAACATGTTTGATTGGATGAATTTTTGTTCGAGTTAATAATAATTTAGAGATATTTACTAATTAACCCCAAGCTGGGGGGAGAGGTGAATATAACAAACCTGACAGGAATTGAAACTCGGCTCTCCGATTAACAATTCTGATATTCCCAAGCGGTCACCCATTTAGGTACTGACAAGGTTCGACGTTGCTTAACTTCGGTGATCCTACGGGAACCTGTGTTTTAACGTAATGTGACCGTAAGCCGGAACTGTGCTTCACATGGCCTAGTGGGTAAAAGCGTTGGTTGAAGTAATCCAGTGACTTGACCCAAAGAGTTGTGAGTTCAATTCCTGGGCACAGCAGAGGTGAACAAAAAACTTGGAGAGTTGAGTTACTAAAGGGAAATAACTGAAACTGAGATATCCATAAGTGGCATGGCGCGTGGAACTAGAACTCAGTGGACGAAATAAAGGGTTCTAATCATCTGAAGAAGTCCGGAGCGTACAACGGCCGAAACGTCGAGAATATGAAAACAACTGTCTTGAATAATGTAAATAGTTTCACTTGGTGTATGCAGTTCTTCATATGTGAATATGAAGTAATATTTGTTTTTACGTAGCTAAAATATTTCGTGTATTAGTTGAGCGCATTGACGTGGTTGTAGGTGTGTGCTTATGAAAGCCCCGCCTAACTCATCTACAGTTAACCAATCAGATGACGGCTTGTGTGGAAGCTTGCAAAGTAATTCGGAAATGCCATCCGGTATATAGAAAAGTGAGTCTATGTAATTCTTATTTTTTTCTTCTCTCTCTTGCCTGGATGGCATGTGACTGACGTGTACTGCCTCACCTGTCGAAGATACTTGGAATCCTGGGATAGGCATGCGCATTGAATGCCAGGATTGGTCGCTGGCGCGTCTTCGTTTATTCACATATTTGTCAAAACATTCTGCACATTCTAGTCTGTCAGTAGCATGTATATATATATATATATATATATATATATATATATATATATGTGTGTGTGTGTGTGTGTGTGTGTGTGTGTGTGTGTGTGTGTGTGTGTGTGTGTACGCGTGTACGCGCGGTGCTATCCAAAAGTTCAGGGAATTGAAGGCACGAATTGATAAAAACGAATAACATTTTCTTTTTTTTAATCAAGCAAGGCAATAAAGTCACTAAGACGCAAGGGATTGCTCAGAGTGAGAGAATATGCGGAAATAAATTTAAGGAAAGAGAATAAAAGGAATTAAGAAGATAACGATTGACATTGCATTTATATTTTTTTTAACTTAACCGGAAAGCAAGAAGCCGGAAGAAAGTTCCACAAGTGAGAAGTGCAAGAGAAAAAACGGTTAGCATAGAACTTACGGTTAAATCTAGCCATTTCAATTATAAGATGATGAAACCTTGCCGCCAATCTAATACTGCCTTTAAATTCATAATGTCTAAGTACCGTAGAGGAAAATTAATCAGGACAAAGACCATGAACATATTTATAGGAAAGGCACAGAAAAGCTACGTTATGGCGGTTAGAAAGTGAGTGAAGGCGAGATGCGAGGTCAGGACCAATAACATTACGGATTCTTCTTCGGATTTTATCAAGAATTTCTAAATATATAATATATAGCAGAAGCACTTGAGCAGCAATATTCAATGTAGCAGCAATATTTAGTGTAGGGGAAATTGGCAGACTTATAAATATTCAAATAACTGCAAGATGAATGTCGAGACAGGGAAGTATGCCAAGTAATTTGGCAATTAAATGTTATATATATATATATATATATATATATATATATATATATATATATATATATATATATATATATATATATATGTATTATCAAGGACCAATGTGATGTTTGATGTAGACAAAGGAATTATAACTCCCACACAGACACTGCGATAGTCGAAAGTAAAAGTAATTAAATAAAAGTAGCAGAATGTGAACTTCGGACAGTTTATCTACAACTTCGAGCACAATACACAACACCTTATCTGAAAACTGTAAAAATATAATAGAAAATCAAACAAAGTAACAGAACTTTTTTTCTAATCAGACGTATTTGTGCATATATATATATATATATATATATATATATATATATATATATATTAACAATTTGTGACTGGTAGAGATAATTCCAGGGTGGATATTAATTTAGGGAGAGCTTAATGGAGAATACAGAGAATAATAATAATAATAATAATAATAATAATAATAATAATAATAATAATAATAATAATAATAATAATAATAATCACGAGGAAAACCTTAAATATTCATTTCGGTTGTAATTGATTTCGTGAATATCTATATATTTAACTTTTCAGACCGAAAACACTTTTAGTAAAATCTTTCATATATATATATATATATATATATATATATATATATGAAATTAAGATATAAATACTTCAATTATCTGTAATCGTCTTTTACAATTAGATGTGTGTGTGTATATATATATATATATATATATATATATATATATATATATATATATATATATTTATACATACATAATTGTGTGTGTGTGTCTGTATGTGTGTGTGTGTCTGTGTATCTGATTGTGTGTGCATGCACGCACACACGGATAAATGCATATATCGCAAAAAATATGAATTGAAATGACAAAATAGGAAAACTTAATTTTGCAACTTATTTCGTTCTTTCATTAATTTAGATTTACTAAAAAAACGTATCTATAAACACAACATAAAAGTATCATCAAGAAAATTATGTCATGTGTTCAATATTACGCAATATTATACAATATTATACAATATTATACAATATACCATCGCTTTGGAAGTTTTTCGAATTTTTTCAATCATACTTTTTCAGTGTGTAAAATATTTGTAATTTTTTATTTTTAAATAAATCTCCACATTTCACCTCTGATAAAGTTTCTGATGAATCGAAACGCGTTGAAAAAATAAATTTTCCTATTTTGTCAGTTCAATTTATTATATGTATATATGTGTTGCATATATTATATTTGTAAATGGAAAAATAGACAATTAAAATTTTGAGGCGATATATATATATATAAGATTCATTTCATATATATATATATATATATATATATATATATATATATTGATAATATTAGTGGTTAATACACACACACACACACACACACACACACACACACACACACACACACATATATATATATATATATATATATATATATATATAAATATATGTATATACATACATACACATACATATATATATATATATAATTTCCAAGAGGATAGAATCCAGGTAAAAGTTTTTATTATATTCTTACTCTGTTCAGGACCGAGTAAGAATATAACAAAAAGAATTAAACACTAATATGCCATGGTCATAATTTATTACATTGGTATCGGAATTACGATCCAATTCATCAGACCTACAAATAAAAAGCTTAATCGCAGTACTTTGTCATCTTTAACGAATCTTATATATATATATATATATATATATATATATATATATATATATATATATATATATATATATATGAAGTGTGTAAAACTTGTCCAAATGTTCTGCACATCTAAGCATTTCAACTATCGTTTTACCCATTAGTGATTTTTATTTTTAATTGAATGTATAGATTTTTTATATATGTATCTAGAAGAATGTTCTTTTCCATACATTAATTTAAAAAATAAAATAAAAAATAAAAATCATCCTTGATAATGGCGTTTAGTTTGGCATATAATTAAAAAAAACTTTCCTAAAACCGTATCAGGCTAAATTTTGTCTGTGTGTCCTCCATTTTACATCGGTAGGAAAGATATCCTGCATTATAAACATGTATATATATTTCTAAAAATGGCGGTAATATTTAATTTGCTTAAAAAAATTCTAAAAGTATTTTTTAAATGAATATTTCCTGTGTGTTATTTATATTTTTTTAATTCGGATTTTAAATATTACTATATATAAAGTGTTTCTGTCCATAATTTTTTAATTAATCGTTTTTTTTCTAGAAAGAATTTATATCTGCCTTATGAAAAGTCAGTCGTAAGTTTGAAAATCTACAGCGTTCATAATAATTATTGTCGTTGTCTGCTATTTTCCATTACTACAAATTAGACGAACGGAGCCGAAAAATTATGGAATTATCTAAATAAGCCAAAATAATCTGTTTAATTTAAGTTTTTTTTAAAAACTGTACCAAATTATTTAAAAAAGTGAAAAGAGAGTACGCTTACTGAATTTATTTATTATTCTACTAAACATTAAAAAAAAATATTCAAATGTTTCTCTCATGGTCAGCGCTATTTACTTATGTTCAACGTAGGAATTTCAAGTGAGCTTAGTATAATGACAAAAAGAAGTTAAGAAAATAGATGTCTTGCTGAAATCTTGTTTATACAGAAATTTTAGTGTGTTAGAAGAACTATGACAACGGTTCTCCGTTTGTAGGATGGTTATTTAACTAGTCGACCAAATTAACCGATTTTTTTACTTGATTCTCGGTAAATATCGCATTTTTTTAAAAAATTTTAAGAATGGTAAAAAATCGATTCAAGCGCACGAAAAGAACATTTGGGCATATTATGAAGAAGGTACTGTGAATGATCGAACATGTCAAAAGTGGTTTACGAATTTTTGCGCTGTTGAACGGTCGGATATTCCAGAAGAGTTTGATAGTAATCAACTAATAATAAATATTAGTATTGGGAATAATTAATGTTATACGAGACAGGAGAAAGCTTACTTAAAAAAAATATTAAAATCAAGCCTCAGTAACCATTTGTACAAAGTTATGTTACTTGCGTTGATGAGTGGCTTCGACATATATGAAAAAAAAAGAAAGAAATGAAAATATATATTAAAAAATAAAATAAAATTAATGTCACAGCTTTAGTAATCTTTTCTAACCAGTCGGAATCAGAATACATTTCTTCTAATTCAACAGAGAAAAAGAAAACAATTTCCTGACCAATCAACACGTAGCTCGTGTAAAACCTTTTGGGGAGCCTCTCGAGAGCTATAAAGAATCATTTTTTTTTCTTCTTGTAGTTGGTTCTTTGTCTTTCGAGCTTACATTACATGTATTTAAACCGATTAACTCGTACATCTTTTTACTTTTGTGCTTCTAAACTATATATTTTTTATTAAAACGGATATTCAGTGTTGTTAATAAGACTTTTCCGTCAGATTTTCCGGTAGCTGATCACGTGATCAACGTTTAACTTAGGCTAACTAAAAGGAATTTGTTGCAGACCAATTACCTGCTGATTTTAACATGTGGTTTCTACATACACATACACACACACACATTGTTTGTTTAGCGGAATATTAACTCATTATGGGGCGTTTAATGCCAAAATTTAATTTTCTTCGGATCTTTATTAATTTCTTTTACAAAAACTTTACTGCTGGAATTTTTTTTTATTTTCAAAAATGAATTGCTGGTAATTTTTTAACTATGAAAATTTATTGCTGGTATTTTTACTGTAAAAATGTATTTTTATACTTTCATATTGTTTTGTTACCAGTTTGGGGGTGTTAACTATTTGCCCATAGCTGGGACCCTAACAGGTGCTACCACTCCGGGTCAGGGTAGATCTGGGAACACCAGCAATTAAGAGGTGCTTCCACGCTTCTCAAAACCTCCTGACCAGAGACCTTGCTGTCGGACGTAGTTCATCGTCATACCAAAGACGTAAACACACACACACACACACGCACTCATATACGCACATACACGAACACACATACACACACATTCATTTATGTAAAGTGAATGTTTTGTCATTCACAAACAAACATTAGAATTTAATATATATCATTGACAAGGTGCGTTGCAAAATTATGTGCACATGACAAAAGTGCGTTTTGGACAAAGGTTTACCGAGAGAAAAGTAGAAACGGCGTCTCGGTTTCAAATTCTGATCGAGTGTGTCGAGTAGACTAGCTTATTCGACGGCATCTAAGACGCACGACTGTATAAGACGCACCCCAATTTCAGCAGGGCAAATCAAGAAAAAGTTAGTAATTAGTAAAATTAGTAAACCTACATATGGCATATAAGACGCAGGGTAATTTTAAGAGATATTTTTGTACAAAAAGTGCGCCTTATATGCCGTCAAATACGGTAATTATATGCCAATCATAAATTATATTTAAATTCAACGTCAATCGCCATCTTCTGTTTTCTTGAACCCAGTTCCTTTATTGTCCTTTCCTCAATTTTCCCTACTAAAGTCTGCTCATTCTCTTTCACTCCCTGTAATACCCTGCACCCTAGTGACATTATAATCTTGCTTGTGGTTTAATGTTTTATATATATATATATATATATATATATATATATGTATGAAAAAATATAGTCTTAAGATGTGCTATATTTATGGGAAAAAGTGCTCAATATCAGAGATAGAGCGTGTGTAAATATAAAAGTGAACATAGAAGTCAACACTTAGAGGCGACAGTCTGTTTCGTGCTAGTGCAATCGTCAGGCAACTTTGTTCGCTTTCATTTACCTGTAGCCGACTAAGATGAAGGCGGACAGTAACTTCTTTCTCAGTGGCTTCTTGCAATTCTTGTTTAAGACTTGTTACAGAACAGCGGGGGAAAAAATTCCACCTCATTTCAGCAGTCAGATAATTCGCATACTTGTAAAATCTGTGTCAGCTAACTGGCTATTCGTCTGTCTGTTCAACTCTATAGGAACCTAAATCGTGACATCTGGAAACGCCTTCTGCGTTCTCGTGAAGTTTTACACCTGGAAAATTTAATTGCAAATAATTACCTGTCAACTGGTTTTATACTTTTCATCAGATAACCGTTTACGCGGGATCACCTGGTAATTCCTGTTTACTTTTTTTCTGTTTGCATACGTGGTAAATGCTAGAAACGTGAAATATCTGACAGTAAGTAAACAACTCGTCTTTTTGAAAGTGGCTATTGGTAGAGGAGACGAAAGATTCTGGAATTGTGCGCATGCGCTTTAAGAGATATACACATGTCCGCCAAGAACTGTGATGGTCAGCGGGACTGAGATAGGTTAGGTCGGACAGAAGGCTTTAAAAAAGAAGAGGAATATAGAAGATAATGCTATCAGGCGCTTAACGTCTGCTTCTGTGAAAAGGGAGAAGCAAGGAAGGAAGGTGATAGAAAGGAACTGAAGAAAGAAAGAAAGATCGGAAGAAAGAATGAACGGAAGAAAGAAAGATGAAGATATAATGCTATATAATGTGAGAGAGGGAGAGAGATGGATCGAGAGAGAGAAGCAAGTTTGTAGGCATAGGAATCAAAATTGCATGGTGAGTCTCAGTTTAAGGCCTTAAGCGATCTTCAGACCACTTGTCATTACTCCTTTAGCGGGCACTATATATAGGCCAAGGAAAAATTATGGAAAGTGGAGTGAATGTCGAAACTAACATTTCCCAGTGTTCAGTTTTTTTGTTTTTTTTAGACCAAATGCTTTGGATTATTTATGCTCATGGCCTCTAGATTATATATATATATATATATATATATATATATATATATATATATATATATATATATATATATATATATATATATATGCCACCTTTCTTCAGTACAAGAACGCACAATTTTCAAATTAAAAAAATTTCAAGCTCAGCGTCGCGACTGCACGCTCCAAAATTATTCTTACATTTAACAATATCTCATTGCTAAAAAAAACACTCTTTCGGTCCGCACCATCTTTCGATGTCGCATTACTACCTGGAATTTAACAAAAACACACAGAAATGTCTACCTGATGATGGTCGTTCGAAACGACTGAAAGCCTGGCTAGTAGAAAAAATAAGACCTGATAAAACCGGAATTTATAAACAAGGATCATACCATTCATTAACGGATTCGAAGTTGATTGTATTTTATTATTAAATATTGTTTGCGAGAGTGATTCTTGCCATATAATTAGCTTCAGTATTTGTTTTTCGTTTGAATGATTTACGTTATATATGTGTGTGTGTGTGTGTGTGTGTGTGTGTGTGTGTGTGTGTGTGTGTGTGTATATAGCTCCTCTCTGCGACTGCTCGGTCTCACGCTGTCCGCTGATCTGAGATGGAACAAATACATCGAGTCAATTGCATCATCCACCGCAAGGAAAGTTGGCTCCCTGTGCCGAGCCAGGAAATTTTTCTCCCCGAAATCGATCCTCCAAATCTATAAATCGACCATTCGCCCTTGCATGGAGTATTGCTGCCATATATGGTCTGGAGCCCCTGCTGTTTGCCTCAGGGTTCTTGATAAGATCCAGAGACGGATATGCAATGTAATTGGCCCTGATCTGTCATCTCGTCTGCAGTCGCTCTCTGACAGACGCGACGTTGCCTCGCTCTGTCTTTTTTACAAATACTTTCACGGTAATTGCTCCGATGAGCTGCTTTCGCTGGTTCCTAGGCCTCATGAATTTAAACGTCCTACGAGGCTGGCATCTCGTTCCCACCCCTTCACCGTTGAAACTGCTAGATGTAGACGTCTCTTCTACTCCAATAGCTTCATGTCTCGCACATCTCGCCTGCGGAACTCCCTTCCTTATTCCTGTTTCCCTGACAAATACAATCTCCAACTATTTAAGTGTAACGTCAATCGACATCTCCAGTTGCCTTGATCTATCCACTTCCCTTCTCCACACCCTTTCACCTTTCATTACTATCTGCTCTCGCTCCAAATCTTCTATAACCCCCTTGACTTGATCGATCCACTATCTTTCTCCACATCCTCTCCTTTACCACTCCTATCTGCTTTTCCTCCAAACCTTCTGTAACCCCTTGCGTGCTCGTGGCTTCCAGCCTTGCTTGGGGTGATAAGCTTAATATATATATATATATATATATATATATATATATATATATATATATATATATTATTTAGGTACTTCCATGGACTTTCTAAGAAAAGCCAGAAGTGCATTTTAAATAATTTTAATGTTTTCTTTCAATTTAGATTGTGATTATATTTGAAAAATGATAGTCTAAAGTTAACAAAAAAAAATTATTTTAGGTCTTTTGATGAAGCTTTATAGACAGTAAAAATAAATTTAAGATTTTAGAAAGTAGAAGAAAACTCACTTTCTCCCCGTTCGATTACCGAATTTGATGGACGCTGGTAAAATAGAAATTAAAACCCTTTAAATATCACTTAAAAATCCAATATCTCTTCTAAATATTTGTTCCGACGAAAAATAGTAACTTTAATGATTGATTAATTAGATTTCATGAAAATATTCCTTAGATTTTGCAAAAAAAATATTATAAAACCTTTCTTTTTTTGTGTCTCCTTATACCCCGCTTTGCTGTGTAAGTATATGTAATATATTTTTTCTCTGCGTGGGCACACGTGTATGTATGTATATATAGTTTTATGTATGTCTTAGTAGTATAAAAAATCTCTTTGAGAGCAAAGCATGTTTGTCAACATTTTCTTTTCAGCCATTCCATTCCGTCCGTGAATTATGGTGTTATTCTATCACGGATATAATAATGCCCATAATGGGGGAAATAATATGGATGAATAAGTCTTTTTCCGATAGCGCACTCCCGTTACAATTATTTTGGTGTCACACACTAACGCAGTGATTGGAAAATCTGTTCTTGAGGCATGACGTCGACAAGACTCTTCACAAGTCGAACTTTATGGCGAATCCCCGAAGAGTAAAGAATGACAATTTTCTGGAGATCTACAATCTTGGTCACAATTCCAATTTTCCCTAAAGCTGTTTCAAGCTTGTAGGTGGTGCTCCAAGCGTTTCAACTCTCTGGCTAGATCCTAGTATTGAGTAGTATAAAAGTCTCTCTGAGAATAAGGCATGTTTGTCATTCTTTTTCCTTTCAGCCATTCCGTTCCATTCCGTCCGTGGAGTACGGTGTTATTATAACACGGATATAATAATGCTCATAATGGGGGAACTGAAATAGGAGAATAAATCTTTCTTCAGTAGCTCTCTTCCGTTATAATATCACACCTTCACGGATTTAGCTTTATGAAAATGTAGAAATTAGGAACATCTAACTTTTACCAGGAAGGATAAATCATAATTTAATTAAAGTAATGGATAGCGGCACGGATTGAGGAATCGGAGAGTCGAGTTCGAATTCCAGTCGAATCCATTACATTCACTTACGTGCTAATACCCTTAAGAAAGATATGAATCTTCTTCTTCTCCCCCCAGCTATGGGTAAATAGCAGGACAGACCGGGTTATATAGACATGACAACTGGTCGACCGCAGAAAGAAATGGCAACCTACTACGGGAAAAATATGCCTCGTCAGTCACGTATCGAAAGATACATGACCGCCTAAGTGCGTATCACGCATGGCACATAACTGACTGAACTGACACGAAGAAATATTTTCACAAACCTTTTAAAAAATATTTAATATAAAGTTCAATTATCAATGAAATCCTATGATCCCTTGTTTTTTTACTATTTTCCTTTTAAACAGGGGATATTGTTTATTTTTTTTTCACGTACCAAAAGTATATCGAAGGGAATTGCTTCAATATGAATTTCAGTCTACGTTTAAAATTCCACCACCGTAAGGTTGCCTCCCTGTGTCTTTTCTATAAATACTTTTATGGTAATTGTTCGGATGAGCTCTTTGCTATTAAAATAGTTGTTTTATTCCCCTCCCCACAGACAATGAATTGTACATATGGGGACTAGTTAGGATTTCATAGAGACACTGAGGTATTATGGTGGGTGTAGAAAGAATGGTAAACAAGAATGGGTGTTTTGGAATATTGTGGTATGTTTCGGTCAGTGTTTGTGGCTAGCTAAGTTTAAATTTAAAGCAGAAGAAGATCGTCCTTCTCCCCCATTCTCTATTTTGGCCTTGTGCCACATTTTGTATTTTCACAAGTAAATATCACTCTTCGCTATGGTACCTCGATTTTTGAATTTAAGCGCAGTACTAGACAAGCGTCGAGATCTCATCAATTTACAATTGAGCCGGCAAGATGTAGCCATAAGTTCTATGCTAACAGTTTCTTTTCTCGCACTTCTTACTTGTGGAACTCCCTTCTGACTCCATACTTTCCAGCCAACTTTAATCTTTAAAAATTTTAAATGCAATTTAAATTTGTCTACTGTCCACCTGATTACTCTCTTCTTTTTCTGCTCATCATTAATGCTTCTGTTCCTAATTCTTCCACCACCCAGTAACCCCTCGTGTCATAGTGGCTTTATTGTCTTGCATGGGGTCATACCGATTAAAAATAAAGAAAAAAGAAAGATGCCAGAAGGCAGATTGTAAATGAAACGTAATCTTTTATAAACAAGTCTCTTGTTAATACAATAAATTATTCTTGTAAATTAGAATTACTGTGGCTGATATTACAGAAAAATACATAGGGTTGAATTTTTAAAGATTGACATTTTTTGTGGCGAATCAAAAGGAGATCACGTGAAGATCAAAAGCTCCTTTAGGTGAGAAGTTTGATATAGAAGCAGTTGGAGGTTGTAATTATCCACGGGGGTTAGGAAGAGGTGAATACGGCGTGTTTTCTTCATTCAATTCACTATGCTACCTAGAGTTTTTGAATTTAAGCGCAGTACTAGACTGGCATCAAAATCTCATCAATTTACAATTGAGCTGCCAAAATGTAGCCATAAGTTCTATGCTAACAGTTTCTTTTCTCGCACTTCTTGCTTGTGAAACTCTCTTCCTGCTTCATTCTTTCCATCCAATTTTAATGTGCAAAAGTTTAATGCAATGTCAATCGCTACCTACTGTCCTCCTGGTTACACTTTTCTATTCCCGCTCATTAGTAATGTTTCTGTTCCTAATTCTCCCACACCCTGTAACTCCTTGTGTCTTAGTGGCTTTACTGCCTTGTAAAAATTTATATTTAATGTCAATCGCTATCTAATATTCTGTTCATTACTCTTTCCGCTCATTAGTAATGTTTCTGTTCCTAATTCTTCCACACCCTGTAACTCCTTGTGTCTAAGTGGCTTTACTGCCTTGCATGGGGCGAAATCGATAAAAACTTCGCATTGTGCCTTTCGCGTGTGTCGGTGAAGGAGGATCTTAACTGATAGAAGTTGAGTTTTGTAATTTCATTACAAATTAAGGTATTTGAATCTAAACACTGTTTCAGGATATATAATTCTTCATTCAACTATATCCTGATCCAGTCGAGCGTGTATATATTGAATAAGGAGTATTAAAAGAAGCCGCTGCGAACAGGATTCGAACCTGTGCGGGAATAACCCATTGGATTTCGAGTCCAACGCCTTAACCACTCGGCCATCGCAGCTAGTGACACTTCTCTTCGAGCTTATTTATTTTATCAAAAAATCATCACAGGCCGTCTTTTTCTTTCTCTTATACTTTTACATGTAGATATCCTGCTGACTTTTCAGATTTTATTAGATTGGGGAAAAATCGACCGCGTTTTCATTATCATTATTTTTAATCCTATTCTTTCTTTCTTTCCTTCTTTCTTTCTTTCTTTTACTATAGTTTTTCTTTTCTTATAGCCATTCTTACTTTACTTCTCGTTCTTTTCTCCTTTCTTTCCTTCTTTCTTTCTTTTTACACTCGACATTTACTATCAATTTTCTTTAACCAATCTTTTTGTTATATAGATTATCTTTCGTTACTCTCAACTTCTTTCTTTTTCTTTGTACTTTCTAATCCACTTCTTTCTTTCTTTCTTTCTTTCTTTCTTTCTTTCTTTCTTTCGTTCTTTCCCTTTATTATTGGACTGTATACTTTCTTTCTTTCTTGCCCTTTTTATTTGTTTCTATTGCTACCGATATACTTACTTTTCTTTTTCTTTTTTTTTTTACTTCAGTTCACCCGATACAAAGGTAGAATGTTACTGAGTGGGGCTGTTGTACAGGAGGAGGAAGGAAAAAGCAATAAGTGCATATTATGTGGATATGTAGGATAGATAACCCTTGAACGTGAACTTGAAGAGGTTAAGAATGTAGTGATCAGGGAATCATACTCTCGAGAGTCTTTTCCACAATGTAACAGTTCTTTCTTTCTTTCTGCTGTAATCTTTCTTTTCTGATAGACTTTTCCTTTCTTTCTTTTACTATAGCCTTTCCTTTCTTTTATTATAGTCATTGTTTCTTTCTTTCTTTCTTTCTTTCTTTCTTTCTTTGCCTCTGTAGTTGTTTACGAAAATCTGATCGTTACTGCGACTTCTCACTTATGTGGTATGTGATTTCATCTCTTTAAAGCGTAACAGTCATATATACACACACGTGAATAAATAAGTAAAAAAATGTGGCATAAGTTGGGAGTTACTTCCCTTAGATATGCAGTCATGTGATAAAAATTTATATAATAAAAAGAAATGTAAAATTATCTAAAAATAATTGAAGGTTACATAAAGAAATAATGAAATAGTCCATTCTTGTTTATTTCACTTACCTTTGAGAGGGGACGGTTTTTAAAAACCTTCATTAAAAGAAAAAAGGTACTATAAGGGAGGCAGATGGTTAGTAAAATGGCTTGAATAAAAATTGATGTGTAAAGATTTGTATAAGTCTGATGTAAAAAAAATGCATGCATAAAATTTGGGTATTAAAATTTGTACAGAACGAAGCTTAAAGGATATAAACTCCTATATTTTACGACCAATAAGTGACGCACAAACTAGTAAGAGATGCCTACAAATAAATCTTACTAAATTCAGTAGATATGAAAAAATTCTGTACAAATACGGCTTCAAATCAAATGTGGTTTCTGGAGCCTGATTGGATATGACAAGTCACGTGATGCTCTCTTTACTACGTCCGCGCGGTTGAACTCCAAACGACATGGAAAAAAGTCAGAGCTAGGGTTACTGAGTAAAAAAAAAATCTCAGACAGGATACGTGAACCGAGCCATAAGACTGTTCGATACTGTCGAATTCTCTGCCTTGAGTAGAGAGGAACCCGGACGAGGTTTTGCCGAAGGGCAAAGTTTCATCCGGGGAGGTAGACAGATCCCGAACCCGCTTATGCGGGTTCTAAGGGAATATTTTTGGCCGAGACTACGGGCTCGGAGAAACCCACGTTAAACTCGGCCTTGTGCCACATACATTCCTCGTGAGGGGACTGTTAAATATACAGTCAGTGAAAACAGTCAGCGAACAAAGTCCTGCCTTGACACACGTTATAATGACAACGCGTCAGTTAGCGATGATTTTACTCCATACAAATTAAGTCCTATATCGCCAGTTTTTGTTCACTGTGTTTTAAAATTACTGCTGTTGCACGCAATCCGTCAGTAGTCGCACACATGTTTAGACAGCGTGTCCTTCACACGCACACATATTGGCGTACATATGACTTCGAACTTTGCTGATTCACTTGCAACAAAATTACTTCGAACTTTGCAGACTCACTTGCGACAAATCATTTTGAACAATCGAACTATTGATCTCTTTATGTCCATAACAAAGAACATTGATTTTTAATATGTAAATACGTGTATCTGGATTTATAAATGTTACTGTCATATTTAGCTTGGTCTTCTTCATTTTCTGCGAAGATCATTGCTTCGCGTTGTATATAAAAAAAATTGTGCTGTATTTGTTGACACGACACTTGGATTTTATTTTTCCTCCTAAAATCCAAGTATACTGACCCCACACGCTCAAGTCGCAAAACCCGCTAAAATAAAGTTTTGCGAACAGGCATGGTTTAAAGGCATACATTTTTATGATTTTTTAACCAATGGAGAAGATAAGTTTCGTCTATATAGTTTTCAATTTTTATTAAGGAGTCTGGTTTTTCTGACAGAGAGAACGGATTTGGCTTTCATAAGCGAATGATTGTGGGCTGTTTCTGAGATCTGAACAAAAAAAAACCGAAAGCCAGTGTCAACGTAATTCGTAATTGTGTATATGTGTGTGTCTGTGTCTAGTAGCAGGAGTTTTCATATTTTCATTTTTATTTATTGGTAGTGTTCGGTGTAGTGGTATTTTATTAATCTGGGGCTGTTTTTATGTATATACTGTTTATATCAATTAGATTCTTTAAGAATGGATTTAAAGAAAGATGTCGATGTAGTATTTTAGGCGGGCGTTTATAGTTTACGAATACGCATTACCATCCGGAGCCGGCTTAGACATATTAGAATTTTTACAATTTATACATTACCTACGGTTTTAATGGACGTGATACATGAGTGACCAATGAGAATTGATCCAAACAAAATTGAAAATAGTTCTGTCTTTTTGTCTGTTTTCTCACAATCTCTGATAAAATAAAAGTGCAACATGGTAGATTGATAAACGTTTCTTATTCATTATCTTATCATTCTATCGGACTTCGATCCATATTTGATCTGCATTTGATCTTTAACTCACACACACACATTATATATATATATATATATATATATATATATATATATATATATATATATATATATATATAACGATATATAAGTTTGTATAATTTTATATATCAACAAACAGTATTTAGAAAAATGACAAACTGGAAATTTTTTTTGTGAAGCGTTTCATCCGATAAAATCCTAACGGATGAAACACGTCACAAAAAATATTCTCTCTCTCTCTCTCTCCCCCCTCTCTCTCTCTCTCTCTCTCTCTCTATATATATATATATAGATAGATAGATAATAGTCCGTTGGTATATAATCTAAGTGAATCCTAATAATATAAAATATTTAAACTGATCCACAAAGACAGCTCAATGAATTTATTCAACAGAGCATATAAATTACATACAACAGCAATTAAAATTACATTAAATTTTAATTCCTATTGTATGTAATATATATATATATATATATATATAAACCTAAATAGCCGACATTTCCCTGACGATCCGTTTAGGTGAAACCTAGGTAGGTTTGACTGGCTCTTTAGGTTTATATTAGGTTTGCTCTGCTTCGTGTATGGAGCACTTTACGTAGTTGCTTTTATTCGTTTTTGGAGGGTTTTTTTCTTTGGACTCTGAGCTTGAACTCTGGACGATTGTTTTCGCCTCGATTTCATGTTCTTAGTTCTTTCTTTTTTTATTCCTCGTTTTTCCTTGGGTACTGGTTTGTTCTACTACAAGCCAACATACCCAAGCGAGTAGCAGCATATATATATATATATATATATATATATATTATGAAATGGACAAAGTCTGACAATTATTTTAAAGACATTTTTATGTTTAACATTCTTTTTATAGATACAAGTATTTAAGTAAATGCTCTGTTTATAATAAACAGTATTAAATAACATTTACTGGCCTGAATGTCCGAGAAATTTTCATAGAAAATATTCGTCCTCAGACAGGATTCGAACCTGTATCCTATACGGAACTGTCATATAGCCTGACGTGCCTTTTTAACCGATTCGGCCACTGAGGCTCGTTCGGTTGGCAAGGTCGAATTTACTGCTTATAAACTTCAATCTACGTACGTGAAAGATTCTGCATAGCCTCGTCTGGGTTCCTCTATGCCGGAATGCAGAGAGTTCGACAAGCACTAAGAGCTTAGCGCGCGCGGCTAAGACAAGACCTAATGCTAACTCTACTCAACCCCGCTTATTTACATAAACGGACGATTCCATTCAGTTATGTCCTCGATGACAACTAGAACGAATAATGCTATCAGAAAGAACAATCCAAATGCAAAAGGATGTATGCATGTTTTATAGATTACGCAAAATCATGTCACAAACAACGGTTTGAACGACTAGGTAAGCTTGTTATATTTGGGAAGGAGGTTAGAATAATCCAGAATTATGTAGCACCAATCCACAATGTTCAAAGAAGGATGGTCTTTGCCAAGATCCCCTGACTTCCCTTACTATCCATTTTAGTTGTTGCTGCTGTTGAAAGTCCTCAAGTGATTCCGTTTCTGTTATTTGGCACAGTTCTTTGTGATTATGTAGCGCCAATCCACAATGTTCAAAGAAGGATGGTCTTTGCCAAGATCCCCTGACTTCCCTTACTATCCATTTTAGTTGTTGCTGCTGTTGAAAGTCCTCAAGTGATTCCGTTTCTGTTATTTGGCACAGTTCTTTGTGATTATGTAGCGCCAATCCACAATGTTCAAAGAAGGATGGTCTTTGCCAAGATCCCCTGACTTCCCTTACTATCCATTTTAGTTGTTGCTGCTGTTGAAAGTCCTCAAGTGATTCCGTTTCTGTTATTTGGCACAGTTCTTTGTGATTATGTAGCGCCAATCCACAATGTTCAAAGAAGGATGGTCTTTGCCAAGATCCCCTGACTTCCCTTACTATCCATTTTAGTTGTTGCTGCTGTTGAAAGTCCTCAAGTGATTCCGTTTCTGTTATTTGGCACAGTTCTTTGTGATTATGTAGCGCCAATCCACAATGTTCAAAGAAGGATGGTCTTTGCCAAGATCCCCTGACTTCCCTTACTATCCATTTTAGTTGTTGCTGCTGTTGAAAGTCCTCAAGTGATTCCGTTTCTGTTATTTGGCACAGTTCTTTGTGATTATGTAGCGCCAATCCACAATGTTCAAAGAAGGATGGTCTTTGCCAAGATCCCCTGACTTCCCTTACTATCCATTTTAGTTGTTGCTGCTGTTGAAAGTCCTCAAGTGATTCCGTTTCTGTTATTTGGCACAGTTCTTTGTGATTATGTAGCGCCAATCCACAATGTTCAAAGAAGGATGGTCTTTGCCAAGATCCCCTGACTTCCCTTACTATCCATTTTAGTTGTTGCTGCTGTTGAAAGTCCTCAAGTGATTCCGTTTCTGTTATTTGGCACAGTTCTTTGTGATTATGTAGCACCAATCCACAATGTTCAAAGAAGGATGGTCTTTGCCAAGATCCCCTGACTTCCCTTACTATCCATTTTAGTTGTTGCTGCTGTTGAAAGTCCTCAAGTGATTCCGTTTCTGTTATTTGGCACAGTTCTTTGTGATTATGTAGCGCCAATCCACAATGTTCAAAGAAGGATGGTCTTTGCCAAGATCCCCTGACTTCCCTTACTATCCATTTTAGTTGTTGCTGCTGTTGAAAGTCCTCAAGTGATTCCGTTTCTGTTATTTGGCACAGTTCTTTGTGATTATGTAGCGCCAATCCACAATGTTCAAAGAAGGATGGTCTTTGCCAAGACTTCATTCACTCAAAGCCATTTTTAACCATTGATCTTAGGAAGCATTTGTATACAGCTGACAGCTTAGATGTTTCTGAACAGGTTTGGAGCCATACATGAACTCCCTGTGAGAGTCTCGATGCCAGAACAGGGACTGGTAGGGATAGTAAGGGGGCACATTGCTTAGAGCTACAAAGGGTAGGAAGTTGTGGAGAGCCATTATTGCTCACAACCTGAAGGTACAGGGAACATAGAAAAAATCATTGAGACACAAGGGCATTATTATAGATACTATGATATCGATTACTGTGCCGGAAGTCATTGCCATCAAACTGAAAGCTTGGTATCAGAATTAAATGTTTGATAAATTACACCATAAAGAACTATTTGAACTGCTAGGTAAGCTTATTATATTTGGGAAGGAGGTTAGAATAATCCAGAACTGGGATCAAACCGCCTGCACATGGATAGAAAATGAATTCAATAAATACATAAAAATAGAAAGGGGTCATAAGACAAGGATGTCTTCTCACCAGATTTATTTAAATTTTACAGTGAGGTGATTCTGAGAAAATTAAAATTCCTACCGTGATTCGTCATTGGCGGCCACAATCTTAACAACATTAGATATGCAGATGACACATTGTTGATAGCAGACAGAAAGGAATCTACAAGAACTCCCGCGGAAGATAATGGAGGAAAGTGAGAAGAAAGGACTAAACATCAATTGTAAGAAGACTGAATGTAAGAAAAAAAAAAGACCCCAACATACGAATTACAAATTGAAGATACCAAAATTAAAAAGTTAAAAAATTTAAATATCTAAGAATTATTTTAACAGAGAGTGGAAAATATGATACTAATCACCAATCCACTTCAGTATCTGTCTACATTTCTGAGATGAGGTATTATGTACACTATTTACATTATTCGGATTATTGTCCGAATTTTTGTCGTCGTATTTATTACAACGTTTCGGCCGTTGTACGCCCCGGCCTTCTTCAGGTGATTGGAATGTTCTAACTGAACCCTTTATTTCGCTCACTGGTTCCTCGTTCCATGTTTAATGGATGTCAGTTATCAGTTATCTCCTGTTAATTCCCCTCTGCAAGTTTCTCCACTGTCTTAACCGTTCCTGTCACTGGATCTAACCAACGCCTTTATCCACTGTGCTATGTGTCCTTGAGCACATCTGTATATGAATTTCTGGGTTTTATAAACCTAATGTATTCAGTAACTATTTTTTACCAGAGCTCATATTGCAATTTTTGTTGTTATTATCGCTTTTCTCTGGCACTCCTTATTACTGGTTCCCATGATCAATCCAAATACAAAAGGATATATACTTATGCTTTATTGACCACGCAAAAGCGTTTGACAAAGTACAGCACGAAGATCTGCTGGAACTGCTCGTTAACCTTAACATATTTGGGAAGGGTATTAGAATAATCCAGGACCTATGCTGACAGCAGACCGTCTGTATAGAGATAAAAAATGAAATTCATAAAAAATGAAATCCATAAAAAATGAATTCAGTAAATATACAAAAATAGAAAAGCGTATAAGACAATGATGTGTCTCCTCTCCAGACTTATTCTATCCATATAGTGAGGCGATTCTGGGAGAATCAGAAGTCCTATTAGGATTCGTTATTGGCGGCCATCATCTTAATAACATAAGATATGCAGATAACACAGTGTTGATAACAGACATGAAAAGGAATGCGATGGGTGATTATTTTGCAGAGTTTATATGGAATTAAAAGTTCAAAGACTTCAAAGTTTATCATTTTTGGCATCAAACTGACACGGATTTATATCCTGTTAAATATTATAGGTTTTTGAATTTGTGTTAAATTGAAAACAACTTAATTTATGTTTATTTTCTTGATTGAAGACATGATAGTTGCTAAAATCTCAATTTAAATATCGTAATCCAAATGCATACAGACAGACATAGCCACACATAACTACACAGTGAGGCGATTCTGAGAGAATTAAAAGTCCTACCAGGATTCCCTATTGGTAGCCACAAACTTTATAACATAAGATATGCAGATGATACAGTGTTGATAGCAGATATAAAAAGGAAACTCCAAGAACTCCTACAGAAGGGAGTAAAGGAAAGAGAGAAGAAAGGAGTAAACCTCAATTACAAGAAGATAAAATGCATGGTTGTTAGCACAAAGAAAAAGCCCAACATGCAAATTACAAATTGGAGACATCAAAATCAAACAAGTACAACAATTTAAATATCTGGGAAGCAGTTTAACAGAGGACAGAAAGTGTGACACTGAAATCCGAAGACATATTCGGATTGCCAAAGATGCATTCCAAAAGGTAAGCAAAGTATTAAGACACAGAATAATTTCGTTAGAAACAAAAAAAAAAAGAGTATGAAACATCAGCGAATACTGGACAATCTCCTCACAGAGGAAGTGACTTGAAGCAACAGAAAAGTGGTTATACAGAAGGCTGCTGAGAATACTATGGATTGAATATGTGAGCAATGATGAAATTCTAGAGAAAATGTAAAAAAAATGTACACATACTTAATATAAGGAAAAAACAGTTGAAATTTCTAGGGCACATAATGAGAAAAGTGGGCATGGAAAATTTGATACTCACAGGACAGAAAAAGAATGAAATAAATGAAAAAGAAAAGAATGCATAATCTACCTAGCGGATCTTGTATAAATGGGTGGTGGATCAAGGTTTAGGAGAGATAAGAAAAAGGTAAAATTTATTAAGCGGTACAAAGGACGGGAAGTTGTGGAGAGTCATGATCACCAACGCTTTGAAGAGATACCGCATACTGAAGAGGTATTTATTGTACAAAAGTACAAATGTGCCACATGAGCAAAAATGGGAATGGTGGGGAGGCTGGTCTTCAACTGTCTTACTTCTAACTTAGCTAGCCTCATTTACAGACCTAATCGTCCAAATATTGCTCCTTTCACCAAAACATCTCATCCACACAACACTGCCATACACATACACCACAATACCACATCCACTCAAGGAAATTCTAACTGATACCCATATATACAGTTTTTGTGGAGGGCTGGGCTTAAACAATAAATCCCCAATGTTCATGATATAAAATATTTACACAACTAAACAAAAATAGTGTTAGTAACAGCTCCCCCCCAAACTAATATATATAGAGGACATGTACGTAAATATCCTCAGTATAAATAACGTTATTCTAATTTAACCGGAACTTGCAATTATGATCTGTCTTTTCCATTGGAATGTCATTAGTCAATAATGCCTTATGACATGCAGTTGCCATGCTTACGTCATCACTAAGGCAACACACTTCAAATTCTCGATGTTGTTTGTTTATATTGTAAAACGATCTTTTTGATATAAGGTTGGCCGAAGTGTCTAAAACTTCACTCAAATATTGTAGCCTGGATTAACAAAGCGGTGCTTGACTTCCGTAAGTATGATTTATGTATGTAGATAACATCACCGATTTTTTCGACTCATGTGTTTCCAGAATCTTGCAAGAATATCTTTTTTCCGGAACAAGCAAAGGTCACGTACTGATAATTCAATAACGCACTTCTGACCGACTAATTATACACATATCATATCTCGAAAACGTATGGACTGTTAGAAACTTGAATGAAATTAGACTCAAAATTCTGATATCAAATTATTTAAGGAAAGTCTTAAGAGGCTTTCCAAAATTTACCACATCTAACACATTTATATCTTTCATAAAATGCAGTATTCCTTGGTCTTTGGTTTGATCCTGATTTTTTTCTTTCTTTGTTTTTGCTATGGACTTTCTTTCTTTGTACCTCTACCTCCTGCTTTGTTTGTTTGTTTGTTTGTTTGTTTGTTTGTTTGTTTGTTTCTTTCTTTCTTTCTTTACTCATCATCTTTTTCTTTATTTCTCTGGTCTTTCTTTCTTTCTTTCTTTCTTTCTTTCTTTACTCTTTATCCTTTTCTTTTTCGCTGGTCTTTCTTTCTTTCTAGCCGTTCTTTCTTTCTTTCTTTCTTTATAATAATTATTTCTAGTCATTCATTCATTCATTCATTCATTCTTTCTTTTTCTTTCTTTCTTTCCTTCTTTCCTTCTTTCTTTCTTTCTTTCGTTCGTTCGTTCGTTCGTTCTAGTCATTGTTTCTTTACTGTTCATCTTTTTCTTTTCTCTGATTTTTCTTTCTTTCTTTCTTTACTCTTTATCCGTTTCTTTTTTTTTTCGCTGGTCTTTCTTTCTTTCTTTCTTTCTTTCTAATCATTATTTCTAGTCATTCATTCATTCATTCTTTCTTTTTTCCCCTCTTTCTTTCTTTCTTTCTTTCTTTCTTTCTTTCTTTCTTTCGTTCGTTCGTTCGTTCGTTCTAGTCATTCTTTCTTTACTGTTCATCTTTTTCTTTTCTCTGGTTTTTCTTTCTTTCTTTCTTTCTTTCTTTCTTTCCTTCTTTCTTTCTTTCTTTTCGTACAGATTTTATTTCTTTCAACTTTAATTCTTCTTTCTTTAGCTACAGACACTTTCCCCCTGGGATTGGATGAGGAAAATATACCTTTTGGTGTTAAGTACGCTTTATACACACACGATCCTGACACAGCAATTCAACTCCTGCGGAACAATCATTACTACTAAATCATAACTACTAAAAAGTAAGTACAATTCTCAGTGGGTCCTCCATACTAATGGCCTCGTGCCAAACAAAGCTTAGTTTAGTAAACAACATAGTGTTCCGGCCTTTTGAGCCCCAAGGCAAAAACTAACTAAAATCCAGTTCGATGCGAGGAGCGTCCCCAAGGTTGCTCGTTCGCCATTACATTAAAAGCGGGAAGAACAGTGTCAATGCCCGCGTTTTTTCTGCAAACATAAGAGTTAAGGAACTATTTCCGGCACCATCCACATGTACTGGTGCAGGCCTTCATGCTAATTATGACATTTTGTTAAACATCATAGGGTGGTCCGCGGGTGTGTAGTTGCCCAAAATTTTATCCGGATTAAAAGAGGTGTTTGGTCTATAAACTAATTATTGGTCTGCATGTATTGTTTTAATAGTATGGTACTTTCTGTAGGAAAGCAACATGCCATTGTCTGTCTATATTTCTGAGATGAGGTATTGTAATTATTTACATTGTTCGGACTGCTGTTCTCAACTGTGTTGCCATATTTACGACGTTTCGACCTTTATACGCCCCGGCTTTCTTCAGGTGATGAAATTTCGAACTGAAGCCTTTATTACTTGGCTGAAATAATAGACAGAAAACATCGCTAGAGAATACAAAAACTTAAGGAATACGCGCATATGCCAGACCATAAAATTTTTTATGGCTTCAGTTACATATATTTTGAACGCAATTTTATGGCTTTTACTACGGATTTTTGTACATAATTTTATACTTTCAGGGCAAACGTATGATTTTTTTAGATATATAAATGTATTGCTGGTATATTTTTTATAAAACTGCATTTTTATACTTTTTAGTGCTCTAATGATAGACATTTTGAATAAAAATCTATTGTTGTTCATTTTATTATAAAATGTATTGTTGGTAATTTCACTACAAAAATATATTATTGGTAATTTTTTTATAAAAATGTATTGCTAGTATTATTACTATAAAATGTATTTCAAATGTTTTGACTTTTGTTTGGGAGTTCACTATTTACCCATAGCTGGGACACTAACAGATGCTACCACATCAGGTCAGAAAACAGTGTAGTACAGCTCAGCGTAGGCGTTCACGTATCTTTCGATACATAACTGACGAGTCAGATTTTTTCCCGCAGTAGGTTGCAATTACTTTCTGCGGTAGACCAGTTGCCATCCAAGCCTATAGATCCCAGTCTGTCCTACTATTTACCCATAGCTGAAGAAGAGGATTCATACCTTTCCCAAGAGTATTAGCACGTAAGTGAATGTAATGGATTCGACTGGAATTCGAACTCGGCTCTCCGATTCCTCAGTCCTCAATCCACCGTGGTACAGTTACAAAAATCAGAATAAGACATGAAATATAGTCAATCCTTAGACGATCGAAATATCAAATAGTTTTGCATATTTTTGTTTACGATGTAGTTGAAGTTTAAAAAAATAAAATAAATACTTCTTAAATCCCATGAGATGTATCATATACATATCATCTCCTTTACACCTAATTAATATTAATAGCAGCATTCTTAAGGACAGAACAATTAGGTAAGTTCATTTCTGAAACAAGATACTTGGATAAAGAAAACAAAGGATCAACAACCCTGTACAAAAGCGAATGACAATCCTACCCATACGCACTCATCGCACTCCACGACCAATTATCCGACTTAATATTAACCCAGAAAAAGAGGGCCTTGTACTCAGTTTTCTTTACCTATTTCATTCAGAAGAGGCTAGTTCCCTCCACTAATCACCAAATAAATAATCAGGAAGACTGCCATCTGCAATGAAAGAGCAGTTTCTCTCTGTTCTAACGTATTCATAAAAAGAAAATAAACCTTTCAAAACAACGTTCTATAAGAATTCATTCATTTTGAACGTCAAAACCAACATTCTGCGTCAACCTCAACAAAGGCCAATGCTTTGAGTTATTTATAGATGTGACACACACACACACACACACACACACACACACACACACACACACACACATATATATATATTGTCTATTTAGGCAGCAATCCTTCATTCATATATGTTTCATTAAAGACGACAGACAAGATACTACAATTAAGCTTTTAATTTGATTTTTATTGTATTCAAACAAGTGTTTTCTTTTCTGGACACAGAGTGTGTAGAAACTGTCCAAATGTTCTGTAATTCCGAACGCTTTCGGCTATACTTTTAGCCATTATCAAGGATGATTTTATTTTTACTTTTTACCTGGATGTATGGGTTGTGTGTATGTATATAGAGTTATAGGGATGTTTTATTTTCCGAACACAGTCAGCATATTTTGGCCGTGTTTGTAGTTAATATTATTGAGTGTTGGCTTTTTCTTTTTTTTATTATTAAGGATTCCATTATTTGTAATCTTTTTTACATGTGGACAAGGTTATTATGTTTATATTTTCTACTAATATCTTTCGGATCGAGTCTGGTAAGTTTGTGTGTGTGTTTAAATGGGTTCTGGTGGAACTGTGGTCGGATAAGTGTGACGTAAGTCGTTTGGATAGGAATGTATGTAGTAGTGTGACCGGTGTAATTATTCGGTTTGATCTGGAACACAGATACTTAAGGGGCATTTGAACTCGTAAATAATGTTCGTTCTTTGTAGTTTTGATATTTTGGCGGGTAACGTTAGCCGTTTTAAATTTTTTGTAGTAGATAACTAATTTAATTTTTTTGTTCGTGGCAACTGGTGTAGTGTAATTCTTTATAATATTTCTAAGTGAAAATTCATCTTGTTTATTGTTGACGCGCATTTGGCTTTTGTAGAAAATATTTATGTTATTTTTGTCTGTGTTCAGTATCGTCTACGTAGCGGATATATATGTTAGGTTTACAGACCTGTTTAAATATCATGTTTTCTACATGGGACATGTAGTAATTGGAGAAGCACGGGCCGAACGGATTTTCCATACTAGCACCATTAGTTTGAGTGTAAAAGTTGCCATTAAGGTCGTTGAAGGGACTTTTGTTGCGCACGCATTCACTTAATAATTAAAAAAATCTCCTTTATAATGGCTAAAAAATAGCCGAAAACACCCGGATATGCAGATTTTTCGGACAGTTTTTACACACGTTGTGCCCAGAAAAGAAAACACTTGTTCGAACACAAGAAAAATTAAATAAAACCTTAATCGCAGTAGTTTTTCTGTCGTCTTTAATGAAGCATATATATATATATATATATATATATATATATATATATATATATATATATATATATATACAAGTATAGGATTGGTGTATACGGAATAAATTCCAAAAACCAACAAATACTATTCTTAAAAGAGTGCTCCATACAGGGTAGAGCAAATATAATTCATATCTTCACTTCAAATGTATCTAAGTTGTAACGGAGTTCAGAGCAGAACTAGATCTTAACGTTTATTCCAACTTCAATAAAAACAAAATAAATAACAAAACATATGTATTTTTTCCTCAGTTTCTTCTTCAAATAATTTTATAATTTTAAACTTAATATAGATTAACTTAATATAGATTAAATTTAAATTTGGTAATTTTTAATTTTATAGTATAATTTAATATTTATTAGAATGAATTCTATTTTAGTCTAACCCCAACATTAAAGCATTAAATAATTATTATAAATTCAGTCTGTTGTCAAGTTTTTGGAATTCTCATATACCTGTATTTTGATTGGTCATTCCAGCTTATGTAACAGCGTTTCCCCTAGCTGCTTGATTAATGTAAACCTTTTAAAACCCTTTATTCTACATTCAACACCATCACTTGATAAGACATCAGAAGTGTTGAAACAAAATGGCTATTTTTGTAGTGATTTTATAACATATTTATGTTATAATTTTCGAATAAATAATTATATATATATATATATATATATATATATATATATATATATATATATAATAGAAGTAGTAGATAAATTCCGGACTTAAAACCTCTCTTTTCGTGCTTTCATTTCTGTCATATGCTTAATAATTAATTTTTCGTACTGATTTTGTTTGTCCTTGTTTTATTAACTAACCTATTTTACATACTATAAAAAGCATACGTGGACCCTTTCTTTTAATTATATATATATATATATATATATATATATATATATATATATATGGATTAATATAAATACAAAATTTGTCCCTTTGCCCGGATTTCATAGACGAACATTTGGATAATCGTTCGGTCCATTCGTCAGGAGGTATCAGCAATTGTCTGCCGATTTTCTCATTTTCGTTATTTTATATTAAGTTAAAAAGTAATTTATGCGCTTTTTATTGGTGTTTGATTTTTCTTTGTGTGTGTGTGTGTGTGTGTGTGTGTGTGTGTGTATAAGCGTGTGCCTGTATGTGTGTGTACGAGTATGCGTGTGTGTATGCGCATATGTGTAGAATGTCATTGTTATTTCACCTTTTAAAAATGTTCTTATTTCCTTGTATTTTCTATCTCTCTGCTTCTCTCAACTCCTCTCTCTTTCTCTCGCTCCCCTTTCTCTCTCGCGCATCTCTCTCGCTCCCTTCTCTCCCTCTCTCGCTCTCTCGCTTCCCTCTCTCGCTTCCCTCTCTCGCTCCCCTCTCTCACTCTCTCGCTTCCCTCTCTCGCTCCCTCGCTTCCCTCTCTCGCTCGCTCCCCTCTCTCTTGCTCCTCCTCTCTCGCTCCCCTCTCTCCCTCTCGCTCACGCTCCCTCTCGCTCACGCTCCCCTCTCCCACGCTCCCCTCTCTATCTAGCCCCCACTCCCTCTCTATTGCTCCCCTCTCTCGCCCCCTCTCTCGCTCAACCTCTCTCTCTCTCTATATATATATTATTTTATTAATTTATATTTCGTCTATTTTGTGTGTGTATGCATACAGTTTTGTATGTGTATCAATATTGTGCCTCTCTGTGTATTAATAAAATTAACTTTTTGTATGTGAATTTTTGAGGCGTCTTAGTGCTTTTATAGCCTTGCTTGGGAGGGGGAGACGATTAAAAAGAATTAGTGGATATTTGCATGATTTATCTTTGCGCAAACAATCCTGTAATTTTGACGAGCATGACGTGAGATAAATATTAAGATAACTGGATACTTTTCAACGAAGCTAAGTCCGCGGGCGCAAACTGTCTGCAACCCACTTCGTTTCCCCTTGTTTCTCTTTTTCCTGTGCGTATATTAAATATGGTTAAATAGAACAGATTTCTGTGTTTCTTTCTCTTCAAAAGCTGTCGCCCTGTTCATTTGAGCATTCGTGGACTTAGAACTTGCGCTGGTTAAAACTGAGACTATTACCAGAATAGAATCCACAATTCTGTTTTCCAATTGTAATTCTGAATAATTGTTTTTGACAGTGGTGCAGTAATAGATGTGTGGGTAGTGTGATGGTGGTAGGCACGAAAATTGAAATCGTAGAGCAGAGTTCCGAGTTTGTTTGTTGCGTTCACTTTCTTACAAATCGTCATCGCCCCCGGCCTGAAGCAACATGGCATTAAAAATAATTTTCTAAACTTAAGTGCACAAGAGTGGGGTACTCAAGTGAGAGATCAGATATCCGGCTTTAGTTTTCTCTGCCTTCCATCCGTTGTTTAAAAGATGACAGAAGATTGTGGAACGTGTTTAATAGATAATTTTAATTTTAAAGAATTGTCTTAACAGACTGAAAGATCATTTTTTGATTAATTATCCAGCATAACTAATGGCAATGATTAGATAGCAGAGTAGACTGGTCTCCCTAACCTTCGGTGGCAACACATCTAAGAGATCGAAAAATCTGAATTCAAAGACGCGGAGAAAGCAAACGGAAATCACTTCGTTATTTTTTATAGAAATCATGGCAATTCACAGATATTTAAAGAAAAGGAATCTGTGGAGAGCTATGACCGCCTACGGCTTGAAGGAAGAAAGACGTGTCTGAATTCAAATCTATTAAGGAGGTAACAGGAAATAACTCCACTATCTTTCTCAAGAACACAAATTTATAAAAAAATAAAGAAATCTGTAGAGATCCTACGTTCTGAAGATAGAAGAAACTTCTGAATTCAAAATCCTATGGAAGGCAAAGGGAAATCCCTCTACCATCATTCCCAAGAACACATGCCAATTGACTGATAGTAAAGAAAAGGATTCCGTGGAGGGCCATGACCGCCTACATCTCGAAAAAAGAAAGACAGGCGTGAATACAGAACCATGGAGAATTTAACGTGAAATCATTAAACTGTCTTTGCTAAGAAGTCATAGCAATTGACAGATGAAGAAAAGGAAACTAGAAATTCATAATCACCCAAGTTCTGAAGAGGTATAGCATTTCATTTTTATTTTTTTTAAACATAGGGCAACAAACAGAGGGCGTTCAATATATTCTGGGCTGCAGGAATCGGGTGCTCAGAGATTCTGGGAGAACAGAATCAGAAAGTTGATTGAATGATTATTTTTGAATATGTGTTAAATGTCGACATTTAAAGAAAGATCTAACCTCCCCACCAGAAGATTTGGCGATGGATCAGTTGCAGAGAATGTCCTGAAGATAGTGGAATATCTATTAAAAATTGAAATAAAAAACATTGTCTTAAGAGCCCGAAATAAATCATCCAACAGTACTAAAGTACCGCTACTCGTAAGGAGTGAAATAGCAGGGTAGACTAGACTTTCTAGCCTTAGAGGAGGAAAATTCTAAATTCTGAACCGAAGTTAACAGGAAACCACTGCACTATCTTTCCCGAGAATGCGTGACAATTTACAGATAATAAAGTAAATTTATGGCCGAGCGGTTAGAACATTCGCTTTCCGACCATCGGACCCGGGTTCGAATCTCATCATGGTCGATTTATCAGTTAACATCTTGAATAGGCGAGCTCAGCGTCCACCACGCTTGGTAAATATTTGAAAACCATATCTTCGGCTGACCCATGACTTGTGATTGAAACTGAGTAGACAAGGCTGTTAAGAAGTCGTCGATGGTTGCGCTAGCACGAATCCACAAGTCATCGTGACCGAGGGTTTAGGATTACTGGCCTTGTTCCCGCAAGTTTATGTGCTCTTTCCCAGAGAGTGTAACTAAGGTCTGCTCAGCACAGTTACAATATGACGAATTCCGTGGGTATTGAAAAAACACAAACGTGCCTGATCAGGCGTCTGCAACAGGGATTGCTGGCTGCCTGAGCAGACGGGTGTGCCATTAAATTAAAGTTATTTAGAAAGTTTAATTTTTGTTGGGTAGAAAGCACATGTAGGTGCACACAAGCTTACAGTATCTGTCTATATTTCTGAGATAAAGTATTATGTACATTATTTACATTATTCGGACTATTGTCCTCATCTTTGTCGCTATATTTATTACAATGTTTCGCCATATTTAATAAAAGGGTTCAGTTCGACATTCCAACCACCTGAAGAAGGCCAGAGCAAACAACGGCCGAAACGTTGTAATAAATATGGCGACAAAGATGAGGACAATAGTCCGAGTAATGTAAATAATGTGTAAGCTTAGCCTAGTTTGACATAAGGCCACTAATATAGGACACCCAGTGAGGATCAATCTCACTAGTCAGACTGGCTCATTAATCACGGCTCCTTACAGAGACGCTCCTTTGTTGAGTTTTGTTTGATAACAAACCACAGGTATGGGCCGCCCGGTGAGGATCGTACTTACTTTAGTAATATTCAACTTGACTAACTTGGTAACAAATTACCCGACGCCGAGGTGCCACTACTCCATGTGAGGTGATACCCAACCCAGTTCTTGGATATTTTTAAGATCTATCAATGATGCATTATGGAACTATCAAAGGTATTCATCCGAGCGGTCTGCCATTTTTTTCATTTTTTTTATCTGCAATGTTTCATAGTTTTCGTCTGGTAACCAAATATGGGATGACGTTAGGTTCTGTTTTTCTCAACTATGTTTTTTTTTTGTATGTATTTTGCAAAGAATATTAAATTCTGTTTTTATTTTTGTATTTTACGAGTAAATTTATGAGTTATACTAAAAATAACATTATTTTATTCAATATGACTATTTATTTGTTTCCTTTTGTTTATTTAAGAACAATTAATTTGCTAAAATAATACGGAACTCAAACGGAAGTGAGAGTGAGATAATGATAAGACAATCATATACAGATGCAACCTTTAAAATAAAATTGTTTTATATAAACAAATTATTCACAGGCTGATTTACATGCACGTAAGATAAAGCAAGCAATGTGTAAAAACAAAATAAGACAATAGACAAAACTAAAGACAACAAAAAGAAAAGCCAATATTTATATTTTTGGATATTTTAGAAAGTATAATGAAATTAAAAAAGTTATTATCCATTTATTTGCTAAAAATAATTTAGTATCTGAAAATAATTGAAAGCAAACAAATTATGGTATTTCATTTGTCAAGTTCAAAGTAGCAAAAGATTCTGTATGTTTAGTCAAAATTGAGTCCTTTGATGGTGAGACTAGAGTGACCTCTCCAGGGCGCAAAGCTTCGACGATGGTACATGGAGGTTGTGTGCTGTCCAAAATCAAAAGACTAGATCAAAAGGAATTGAAGACATTACATCACCAGAAAAGTGCAATAGATGGAGATGAACGCAAAATCTTTTGATGATGTAATAATAGAAGCAGAATCTTTTGTTATTTTGAACTTGACAAATGAAACACCATAATCTGTTTGCTTTCAATTATAAAAATTATATCATCAGAAGAGTTTGCGTTCATCTCCATCTAGTGCACTTTTCTGGTGATGTAATGTCTTCAATTCCTTTTGATCTAGTCGTTACGACCGAGAGGGGTGGGTAGGGAGTCTGGACAGCGCACAACCTCCATATACCATCGCCCAGGCATTGAGCCCGGGAAAGTTCACTCTAGTCTCACCATCAAAGGACTCAATTTTGATCAAACATGGTACTACTTTTATCGGAATATATATATATATATATATATATATATATATATATATATATATATATATATATATATATATATTTGAGTGCATTTCTTGCATCATTTGATTTTAATACACAGAAAATTATCCGTAAATATGAACGGATTCAGCTAAAAATAAGCAGACATAATGTTTGTAATTTATTTAATCAGACAAGCCTAAAAGAGAATTTGCTGCCTAAATACACAAATTTTAAATATATATATATATATATATATATATATATATATATATATATATATATATATAGTTATGTGGTACAGCTCTTTGTTTGTGATTATGTAGCGTCAGTTCACCTGAATAAAGATACGCGTATTCATAAATTCGTGCTTGTGCACGGATTCAGTTTTTAGAAGAATGTTTGCACCTGTTTTTAACAGCATAAATTTAAAAAAATGCAGACATGAGTCAATAGCAAGAAAATGTCTTTTGCAGTCACTGAAGCTGAAAACGAAAATAAACGCCAGTGGGGATACAAAATGAAGAAGAAGAAGAAGAAGAAGAAGAAGAAGAAGAAGAAGAAGAAGAAGAAGAAGAAGAAGAAGAAGAAGAAATTATTACTAATACTACTACTACTACTACTACTACTACTACTACTGATGCATTACATGAAGAATATCCCAGGTATCCTTTCATTGTAAGATACAAAAGATTGCGCTCACAAAATCTCAACATGTAATATGCTCAATAACCTTTTTTCACATCAAGCAAGACAATAATGCTACTAAAACGCAGGGGGTTACCGAGAGGGAAGGAGAATTAGAAGACTTTAGTGATAAGAAAGGACAATAAAAGAACAGAGTTCAGGAAGACAGAAGATGGTGGGTGGCATTGCCTTTACATCTTTGAAGATTGACAGGGAAACACGAAATCGGAAGTGGGTTCCACAGGTGATAAGTGCGAAAAAAAAGAAGAAACTATTAGAATAGAACATACGGTTGCATCTGTGACTAGTTCAACATTAAAAAAAGTGAGACCTAATTGCCAATCTAGTAGCACGCTTAAATTCATGCACTAAAGAGAAAAGCTCATCAGAACAATTGCCATGAAAATATTTGTCGAAAAGATAGAGGGAGGTCTGATTTTTTATTTCTTTACATGTTCTACATTTCTATCTTCTTGTCTTTATTATTATTATTATTATTATTTGGTGTTTAATGCAGTCCATTATCAAGTCTTTGAGCTGAAAGATGAGGTAAAGGAAGGTCTTAGAAAAAGTTCATTGTATTGAATACTGCTGCCATATCTGGTCTGGTGATCCTACTAAATATCTCGAAATTCTTGACAAAATTCAAAGAAAGGTCTTTAATGTAAGCGATCCTGACCTAGCATCTTGATCTCAGTTACTTTCTCATCAAAGAGAACGTGAAAACGGAGAGAACGAACTAAACTCCAGGAGAGCGACTCGTTGCGCCTTCTCGGACTAATGTTCTCAGCTAACATGAAGTGGAAAGAGTATATTGAATCAACTGCTAAGTCTACAGCTAAGAAAGTTGGTTCATCATGTCGTGCTAGACAATTTTTTTTCTCGACAGAATCTTTCTTACATATTTATAAGTCTACCATTCTACTTTGCTTTGAATATTTCTACCACATCTGGTCTGATGCTCCTGCTATATATTTAGAGATTCTTGATAAAATACCAAGAAGAATGTGTAATGTTATTGGTTCGGCCCTGGCATCTCGGCTTCAGTTTCTCTCCCACTGCTATAACGTAGCTTCCCTGTGCCTTTTCTATAAATACTTTCATGATAAGTGTTCAAATGAACTTTCCTCTATGGTACCGAGACGTTATGAATTTAAGCGCAGTACTAGATTGGCAGCTAGGTCTCATCATTTTACAGTTAAAATATCTAGATATCACTGTAAGTTCTATGCTAAGCAGTTTTTTCTATCGCACTTCTCGCTTGTGGAACTCTCTTTCGGCTTCCTGCTTCCCAGTCAACTTTGATCTTCAAAAATTTACATGCAATGTCAATCGTTATCTTCTGCCTTCTCAATTTCCGTTCTTTTATTGTCCTCTCTCTTTAATAGTAATTTTTCTCATGTTCTCTAACATTCAGTAATCCTTTGCGTCTCAGTGGCTTTATTGCCTTGCTTGAGGTGAAATGATTAAAAAAGGGGGATGGGCGAAGAGCAAGAAGAACTAAAAGGAAAGAAAAGAAAAACAAAAAGATGAAGAATTAAATCGAGGAAAAAGAAGAAAAGAAAGAGAAAAAGAAGAAAAGAAAGAGAAAAAGAAAAAAAACAAGTAGAATGCTAAGACGAAGAAAAACATAAAAATGAGAAAACGAAGAAGGAAGAGGGGGAAGAAAAACAAAAAGGAGTAACCGAAAAATGCAAGATTGTAGTAGTAGTAGTAGTAGTAGAAGAAGAAGAAGAAGAAGAAGAAGAAGAAGAAGAAGAAGAAGAAGAAGAAGAAGAAGAAGAAGAAGAAGAAGTTAAGGTGTGGATGGTGAATGATTCAAACTGGCAGGTGCTCGGGGAAAATACATTTCTGTGATAAATTAACGGTTGGTATGTCTATTTAAAAAAATGTAAATAATAAAAAATAAAAATAACTAAACAAACAACAAGAAGAAATATTAGAAATGGCGAATGTCGCTTCCGGAAACGAAAAATAAATACCCAGCAAAACGGATATGCTAGCCAATAACTCTTGTCTGACCACCATTAGAATCTAAAGGTGGATTGTGATTAATAATGAAAGAGTAATGATTGACAGATAAGTGCACATACAAAAGCACCTATCTGCAGTTGTGGAATGGGAAACACACTCCCACACAAAAAAATGGTCATTGAAAGAGAATGCCAAATAATGAAGCAGTTCCGGTTAAATAACTTATTGATTACGTACAAGATTTGATCCACATCTGAGTGTAGCTTTATCTTCTATTAGGTCTACATCGGATATTTTCTGTTAATTCACCCCAAAATATTAATTTACCCCAGAATAAAAAGAATTTATATTTACTAAAATACACAATCCACAACGGTCTAATGATTCATCTCAAGTTCTTCATAAAAGGTTTATAGTGGCTACATACTTTGACCAGAAATAAATAATATGATTTTATGATATGGAAGTCGTGACCCATGGAGCCAACACCCTTTCTTTAATGGCAACTCTTCCCGGCATTCATTGAGACGGTAGCGCCATCTATCCTGTCGATCTCTTAGGCTCAAACTCACACTATGTCCTTCAGTGCATTTCATCGACGTCGGAAGCATATATGCTCTCTGTAAGAAGCGAACACCACTCTCCTTATCGTCGCATTCTTATATTAACTCCAGCAACTTCATGTCAAGCTAAACAAATTTTGATTGAAAATTTACAATTTCAGATGAGTGCCTAAAATTAAATAAAAAAAAAACAAACAAAAACAAACTAATTTGGATTTAAAATTTATAATTAATATTTGTGATAAGTAACTTTATATTATTTGGGGTGAATTAACAGAAAAAGAACTCGTACATCAGCCTAAATGATTTCTCTGATGGAAAGAAGGGATGTCGGTTCGATTACTGTCGGAAGTACAATTTTTCTTCGGTAGGATTTCTCAGTCTAGGTCGGCTGTTATTGATTTCACTGTTAAATAAAATTAAAAACCGGGGCAGCGACTCAAACAGGCGCGCTTCTTAAAAATAACGTTTATAGTAATAAGAAAAAAATGTCGGATAAAAAATCCTTTTAAAATAATTACTGTTGTTAACGTTTCCGGTATGAAACGGGAGCAAGCAGATCGGTCGAAGTCTCACCATAAAACGTGACTTCGTTAATAGGTTTATTCAAAAGAAGCTCAGTCTGTTTCATGCTTAAAAACGCAATCTTTACACTCGGCTATTTATATATGTTTGTCAATGTTGCATATATTTTTCACGCTGTCACATGATAAAAATCTTCGCCCTGCATTTTTTATGCAAGACTATGTTGTCTTTAACATTCAATACTACATGTTTAAAAGAAAAGTTGCTGCCAAATCACACACACACACACACACACACACACACACACACACACACACATACATACATATATATATATATATATATATATATATATATATACAAATATATTCATTTTATCACCAAAAACGTTTGCTGTTTTTCAGTTCTCTTTAATATATATATATATATATATATATATATATATATTTTAGAATTGGACGTAGTCCGACAATTTATTTAAAGACATTAAACATTAAAGGCCGGTAAATGTTATTTAATACTGTTTATTATAAAACAGAGCATTTGCTTAAATACTTGTATCTAAACATAATATAAATGTCTTTAAATATATATATATATATATATATATATATATATATATATATATATATATATATATATATATATATATATATATATACTATATGCCAAAAGTTTGTGGCCACCCTTTGAATTTAATAATTAGTAAATTTCACGCCTTTTATACTTTACTTAACTAATACCAAGCTTCTTCCTTTATGCGCCGTGTTCCTTCGCGATGTAGGCGCTTGTGGCCCTCCGCATCTTTCTTATTATTATTGTATATATATTTCGTTGAAGAAAACTGACAAGGTACTTTTGGTTTTATTGTTATTTTTGTCTATGTACAATGTCTTCTTTGCTAGACTTAATGGATAAAATCTTTCATTATTTATATTAATTACCTCTCTCTCTCTCTCTCTCTCTCTCTCTCTCTCTATCGGGTCGTTTGTAACACCCTATTTATCATCTTTCAGTTGCGTCTCTGTCCTTGGACAGAGTGCACTCAGGGGCGACTCCGTCAACCGAGGAAAATTATACTAAGAGGTGCCGGCCCCGGGGAACAGATGCCCGAGGCCGCGCCCTCTCATTGCACTAGAGAGATGGATCGGTGTACGGACCGAGGCCAGCGCAATGGACAGTTTCTAAGGCAAAAGAGAATTTTTGTTCCTTGCCCGGGTGTACGCGCTCGGGTTCCTCACATTAAACCGACCTTCTGTCACAACCTGACCTCGGGGGTGGGGGTGGGGTAAATACAAATTACCTACATTCAAACTATATTTCTCATCTTTTTTTTGTTGTTATCACAACTGCCATTATGACCTCTGGGTTTCTTCGGATGCCGACTGAGCCGGTAACCCTCAAGAAATTTTAAAATGAACCCTTTATTTAATCTACGAAGACGTTTTATTCCCTTGTCGTCTTGTTCTTTCAACCACTTTCTCACAGACAAAACAGCACCAGCCTCTCGCTGCTCTATCGCTATTTCCATGGAAAGTACTCAGACGAATTACATTCCTTAGTTCCACCAGTTCTAACCTTCATGACTAAGACTCACACATTGTAGTGAACTACGCTCATTACCTTAGTATTCCATTGGTGAGTTGCTTCTTCACACGAACCACTGATTTGTGGAACCGACTCCCAAGAGGATGCTTCTCTACAATCTTATCCTGTTCAAGTATAGGGTTAACCGTAGTACTCCCCACATATCCATATAAACTCTCTCCTTTATTCTGTAAGACTCTATCATGAGTGGTTCTTGGGCTTATGCTAGGTGAACGTCATTGTAAAACAAAACAAAAAATACTATTGCTTAGTTATTGCTCCTGAAGATGACCAGCGGATGTAACGACTGAAACTCTGTGATAATAACAACAATGATGAGAACATTCGAATGCAAATTAAGTAAATAATTATAACTACTCATCCCAGAAATACAGATAGAGAAATTCGTAGGGGGAATTATTTAGATCCTCTCCCTCTGAAAATGGCACCGATGAGGTAATTGCGTATTTCCGGTGAGTCTATATTTGGGCCTAGGCAAATAATTTTTCCTTGTTTCCCGCCACTTGACCCACTTCTCTAAGTCAAATTTAATAAGTATGATTAGATGTTTATTCCTCACTGGCGCCAGTGTCCAGTGTATATAAAAAATAAAATAAATAAAATAAAATAAAATAAAGCTAAGCTAGGATTTTGAATACTGATTTTTCAAGGAAAAAGAAAAAATGAGAAAAACAAAAATCATACACAAAGAGCTAACCGGTTATCGCTCTTCACTCGTCAGGACTCGACCAAGGAAAGTAATTTTTCTGTACAATGACCCCCCCCCCAAAAAAAAACAAATAAAAATCATAGATACTGAGCTAACCGGTTATCGCTCCTAACTCGCTAGAACTCGATCAAGGAAAGTATTTTTTTCTGATTGGTGATTAAAAAAAAAAAAAGAGAGAAATACAAAATCATACACAATGAGATTCTTTTTTATTTTCAGTTTTATTCAGATTCACCCCAGACAAGGCAGTAATGGCACTAAAACACAATGGGTTACAGGATGTGGAAGAATTAGAAAAAGAAACATTAACGAACAGAGAGAGAAGAGAATAATCAGGTGGGCGGTAGATAGTGATTTACATTGCATTCAAATTTTTTGCAGATTAAAGTTGGCTGAAAAGCATGGAGCCAGAAGAGAGTTCACAAGCGAGAAGTGCGAGGAAAGAAACTGTTAACACAGAATTTGTGGCTACATATAGCCAGCCCCACTGTAAATAGATGAGATCTCGACACCAGTCTAGTGCTGCACATAAATATAAAAAAAACTCTAGGTATTATAGCCAAGAGCTCATTCAAACAATTACCATGATAGGAAAGACAGATAGGCAACCTTACGGTGTTTAGAAAGTGACTGGAGCTGAGCCGCCAGATCAAGACCAATAATATTGCAGATTTTTCTTTGGATGTTATCAAAGAGCTCAAGGTAGTAAATAGCAGGGGCACCGGGCCGTATGTGGCAGCAATATTCTAAACATAGGCGAATGGAAGACATAGATATGTAAGATAGATTCTGGAGAGGAAAATTGTCTCGTGTGATGTAGTGAACCGACTTTCTTAGCAGCTGACCTAGCAATGGATTCAATATAGTTTTTCCGCTTCATATCAGCAGAGCAGGTGAACCCAAGAAAGTGCAACGTATCACTTTCCTGGAGGTTAGCATCAGCCATACTGATGGAAGGCAGAGAGGGGCCTCTCAGAGGATTAATGGAATGAGGTTTAGTTTTGCAGGGGTTAAAATTAGCAAGCCGTCTTTTGCCCCAGCTAACAACAGACTGAAGGCTGTTTTGAATATCGGCTGCTATTCTGACCTTGTCAGACTGATAAGGCTTACGATCGACGCATGAGTAAATGGTTGTGTTGTTAGCGTAGATACCATGTTGAGAGCCGATATCATTGAGAAGGTAATTAATGAAAATTAAAAATAGAGTAGGACCAATGATGGAGCACTGAGAGCCAGCTGCGTTAGTACGAAATGATCTAGACGAGTGGCCGTTCAAGATAACTCTCATTTCACGATTTGATAGGACTGGATCAGTTCAAAAAGGTGTCCTGGGACACTGTAACCTTTCAGATTGTGGAAAAGACCTGAATGCCAGACCCTGTTAATGGCTTTCGGGCTGTCCAATGCAACAGCCCTGGCTTCACCATTTTTATTTAGAGCACAATAAACTCTTTCCGCAAATATCATTAGTACATCAGCAGTTGACCTGGAGAAACGAAAGCCATATTGTTTGTCTGCGAAAATACCCTACGATGAGAGATGATGAACCAATTCTCCCCCCCCCCAAATCTTACAATTTAAAAATATTTTCTGGCTTTAAATAACCTTCAAAGGGTTGATAAGCCGTAGAAAACGAATCAATCAATCAAATACTGATTAACTACACAGGCGTGTCTTTTAGATTTATTTACGTTCTCTGTAATATAAATGTATAGAAACTACTGTGACCACAATATGAGGGATCATGCCATATATTGATTGTAATATAGAATTGATCACAACTTTATATCCACCTAATTTCTTGTTTGTTTATTAAATTCTGACTAGGTATGAACCCATCTCTTCTGCCCCAGCTATGGGTTAATTAGTAAGACTTATGACTAAATCATTATTATCTAAAATATTCTTACAATCTAAATAACCTGCTTTAAATAACCTGCAAAATGTTGATACTCCATAGAAAACGAATTAATCAAAAGAAAAAGTTCATAGTCTGACCAAGATATAAATATCTAAAAGCTATATTGAATAGAATAAGCTTTTAGAGCTAATAGTGATAGAATAGGTTCTTCTATTTAGTTACTGTATTGAATAGAATAGGTTCTTATTGCTAATAGCTTATGGAAAGAATAGAACCTCTTAGCTAATAATTTATAGATTAGATTCTTATTGAAAATGGTTCTATAAATAAAATACATTATAAGTAATAGCTTATAAAATAGCTATATGGAATAGAATAGGTTCTTATTGCTAATATATTATAGAATAGGGTCTTATTGTTAATAGCTATATAGAGTAAAATACGTTCTTATAGCTAATAGCTCATAGAATAATTTCTTATAGCTAATCGCTAATAGAAGAGGTTCTTAGAGCCTATAGAATAGGGTCTTATAACTAATAGCTCATAGAATAGTATTATAGTTTATAGCTCATAGAATAGGTTCTTATAGCTAGTCACTTATAGCCTATACAATAGGGTCTTATTGCTAATAGTTCATCGGATAGGTTCTGATACACAATAGCTTATAGAATAGATTCATAGATAGTAGCTACATAGAGTAAAATAAGTTTCTATAACTAATAGCTTATAGAACAAAATAGGTATTTATAGCTAATAGCTTAATGTATAGGTTCTTATAGCTAATAGTTTATAGAATATTTTCTTATAGCTAATAGTTTATAGAATATTTTCTCAGCTAATAGTTTATAAAGATTTTTTCTTATAACTAAAAGCTTAAAGTATAGGTTCTTATAGCTAATAGTTTATAAAATATTTTCTTATAGCTAAAGGCTTAAAGTATAGGTTCTTATAGCTAATAGTTTATAAAATATTTTCTTATAACTAAAAGCTTCAAGTATAGGTTCTTATAGCTAATAGTTTATAAAATGTTTTTATACCTAAAAGCTTAAAGTATAGGTTCTTATAGCTAATAGTTTATAAAATATTTTCTTATAGCTAATAGTTTATAAAATATTTTCTTATAGCTAAAGGCTTAAAGTATAGGTTCTTATAGCTAATAGTTTATAAAATATTTTCTTATAGCTAAAGGCTTAAAGTATAGGTTCTTATAGCTAATAGTTTATAAAATATTTTCTTATAGCTAAAAGCTTAAAGTATAGGTTCTTATAGCTAATAGTTTATAAAATATTTTCTTATAGCTAATAGTTTAGAGAATAGGTTCTTATAGCTAATAGTTTATAAAATATTTTCTTATAGCTAATAGTTTAGAGAATAGGTTCTTATAGCTAATAGTTTATAAAATATTTTCCTATAGGTAATAGCTTAGAGAATAGGTTATTATTGCTGATAGCTTGTAATAGATTCTCATAGTAGTATATTGATGAAACCGTAGTGTATCAAAGATTAGCTAAGTAACAACCAATTACAATGTATCTATAAAGTTCCTGTTTATCTTAATGAAATACATTCAAATTTATCCTTGATAAGACACCACATAACATCAATGCATTTTTCCCACACCTCAACACACCTCAGAAATTGCTTTTTCAATTAAGCAGACCTCACTTTAGGAGTGCTTGTTTTGGAAGTATGTCTCTTCTAAAGAAGGATATTTCATTGAGACCAGAATTACAGCTCATTGTCAGAGAACTTGTACCGTTCTTTAGTTCCGCCAGTTTAGGCTATAACGGCTAAAATACGCCATGCTACATTCATAAAAGCAAAACCCCTTTCATTCTCTCCGTATTCCTTTTTGTAAGGCGGAAGTTGTACTCAGACCGTTTTCTTCTTCCAAGAAGTGCCACTTTGTGAAAGACACTCCTGGGACTTTCTCAAATGTTACAATCTTCAAGTCAAGAGTGAATCACTACCTGTCACCCATATCCTCATAATATTCACGTCTTGCTTCCGACTGTACAATCTAAAGCTAAGCAATGTCATGCCTGGTCATTACCTGAATGGGTGACCACTTGTGAATTGCAGGCGCTGTAATCTTCGATGTGCAGGAAGTGTAATGGATAATCCCTCGTAATTGTTAATCAGAGACCTGAGTTTTTATTCCACTCGCGTTCGTTATGTTTACTTACGTGCAGATACTTTTGGGAAAGGTATGAGCCCATCTCTTATCCTCCAGCTATGGGTTAACCAGTAAGACTTGTATCACTAAAACCATTATTATGTCAAAAAAATAAGCTTATAATCTAAAATATTAGGACCCTGAATAAGTTCTCGCTGATTTTTCACGAAAAGTCATGTTTTATTTACAAAAATGAATAAGAAACAGTAAAAGAAAGTATTGTCCATCGCTATCCATTTCTTTTTCCCATCTTTCTGGTAGCATTTGAATTCCACGTCGGAAAAACGACACGCCTTTTGAGGCTAACCCCGAGTCGACCCATTTTTGGCATCTTCATAAGAATGAATGTGCTGCTAAGCCAGGCCATGTGCCATCGATCGGAACAAGTGATAATCGGACGGGGCAATGTCTGGTGAATACGCCAGGTGGGATAGGACTTCCCATTTAAGCGTTTCCAAGTAGGTTTTCACCCGTTTTGCAATATGTGGCCTAGCAATATGACAACATATTGCAAAATCACTCTGTCGTGTCTCTGCTCGTATAGCAGCCGTTATTTCTTCAATGTTAGGCTCAAACACATCAATTGTAGTCGATAGCGATCACCCGTGATGGTTTCGGTCGGTTTGAGCAGCACATAATAAACTACATCCTGCTGATCCCACCAAATGCATAGCAGAAGCTTCGAACCATGGATATTCGGCTTTGCCGCTGATGTTGATGCATGGCCGGGCTTACGCCACGATCTACGCTTAGGGTTATCGTAGTGTGTCCACTTTTCATCGCCGTTCACGATACAATGCAAAAAACTTTTTCTTTTTTGCCGTTGAAGCAGCTGTTCACTCGTGACAAGGCGCCATTTGACGTCTCTCGGCTTCAACTCGTACAGAACCCAATGTTCTTGCTTTTGAATCATTCCTAATCAATCTCTGCATATTGTTTCCAACAAAGCATGGTCGCCATAAGTCTCAACAAGAATTCTGTGTGCTTCAGCTGCAGAATAAAGTAGTGCATTAAAATTCCCTGCAAATAAACATTCTTTGGTACGAAATCCGACACGTTTAACGCTATGTAAAGCAAAGTTATTTACACTTCGGCGAAATGACATACACTGAATTTCAAACTTGCTGATAGTACTTCCTTATAGATGCGTTACCATCTGAAACTACACGCACGCAGTTCTGGGAACACCATCTGTTGGAAAACAATGAGAACTTATTCAAGGTCCTAATATATTTTCTAGCCTCAAATAATCTGTAAAGGGTTGTGAAGTCATAAAAATCACTGAATAAAAACGTCCTACTCATACATTTATAAGCAAGAGATGTGGTTCTACAGAAGGATGCTGAGAATTCTATGGTCAGAACATGTCATCAACGAGGAATTTTTCAGAAAAATGAGAACGAAAAGAGACACTTATACTCAATATCTGTCGTAAGGAGGACGTTCCACTCAGACAGCCTTTTCGCTAGAACAACCACTTTCTGAAAACAGGCTCCGCTGTGGATGCTTCCCCAAATGCTACAATCCTTAACACAAAGGGTGAATCACTGTCTATCCTCCATAATCTTCATTTCCTACTTGTATATTTATAACCCACACATTCAGTAACCCTCTACCTCGAGTGGCTCTTGGGCCTTGCATTGAGTGACCAATTTAGCCACGGTATCATCCTATGGACAGACAGGTCACAAATCTATAGTAATATTGCAATGTCATTATCTTTATCGTTACAAGTTAATATATATTTTTGTCACCTAGTTCCGTAGGTGAATCACTTAACTCAGCAACCCTTTCTAATACCCCATACCCATGAGAAGTACTAATAGGTGATAAAGTTGGTTTGAACCCTTTAAAAGTAAAACATCGTTTTTGAAGATGAAGAAGATTTATGTTTAAGGTTTGAGTGCCATACATCGCTGCAAGTAAACAAATACGTTTTTAACAAATGTAAAGAATAAATTGAGAGATTAGTTTTTAATTAAAATCATTGTTTGAAGAAATGTCGTTCTACAGAAGGATGTTGAGAATTCTATGGACAGACGATGTCAGCCACGAAGAAGTTTTAAGAAAAATGGGAACAAAACAAACACTTAGAATAAAAAAAAGACAGTTGAAATTTTGCGTAGGGAAATATGGCATGACTGAATGTAAAGTTTACTTTGCTATATTTGGAGTTGAATCCAGTATATATTGGAGTCACCACCGATCAACTCCTTTTAAATCAAATGCTTCTTACCGACATTAAATTTGATTTGATCTCCAACTCCGCGAGAGCGTCTCTCTGTGCCTGCTTGGTCTCACGCTGTCCACTGACCTGAGATGGAACAAATACATTGAATCAATAGCTTCATCTACCTACCGCAAGGAAAGTTGGTTCTCCGTGCCGCACCAGAACGTTTTTCCATCCTTCAAATCTACAAGTCTACCATTCGTCCTTGCATTGAATACTGTTGCCATATATGGTTTGGAGCCACAAATTCCAGAGAGGGATATGCAATGTGATAGGCCCTGATCTGGCATCTCGTCTACAGTCACTTTCTCACAGACGTGATGTGGCTTCCTTCTGTCTTTTCTACAAATATTTTCATGTCAACTGCTCTGACGAGCTATTTTCACTGGTCCCCCATCTGCATGAATTTAAGCGTGCTACTAGTCGAAATAGTTAAATTTAACCACCGCTTCGACTCCAACAGATTCTTATCTCGCACTTCACGACAGTGGAACTCCCTTTCTCTTACTTGCTTCCCTGATAGCTGTAACCTTCAAATATTCAAATGTAATGTCAATCGATATCTTCTGATGCCTTGATCTTGATCCCAGTCCTTCTCTTTATCATTTCCTCAAACACCCTTCTTTACTCCTTCTCTCTCTTGTGGTACTCACGCCTTGCTTGGGGTGAAATGCTTAAAAAACAAAAGAAAAATTTATGTATACTCGTAAAATAACTCAAAATAAACCATTTTAAAATACGTGAGTAATTAATAAATTGAAGTAAGATTAATTTAATGAAAATAAGCCTGTACTTAAAAACCCAATTTTATGGGACATTCCTTGATAGCTATAATCTTCAAATATTTAAATGCAATGTCAATCGACATCTTCTGATGCTTTGATCCTGATCCCCCATCCTTCTCTCTTTATCCTTTCCTCTATAACCCCTCTTTATTCTTGCTCTCACTATCTGTAACCTCTTGCGTGCTAGTGGCACTCCCTACTTGCTTGGAGTGAAATGCTAAAAAAAAACAAAAAAACAACACATAATTCATTAATAAATATCCACTCTGGTGTAATACATATTTTTGTTTTAGATAGAAAAAAAAAAGTGTATCCCGCCATTTTATCCACGGGGCAACCATCGAAAGATAAAAATGTGGCAATTTGCGAACGACAGGAACTTGACAATATAATTTCGCTATCTGTGATATTATCAGAAACACTTATCAGATATCTCTTTAGAGTGTTTTCCATGAATGAAAATATTTATATTATCTGAATATAAAGAGAATTTTTTTCTGTTTTGTGTCAACGAAATACAAGTAAGTTTATTTTACAAGATTTTACTTGCCTGTATGAAGAAACATAAAAAAATTCGACAGAAACAAAGAAAAACACCCTGAACTGCTACGGAATTTCATTATTCGCTGTTAAGCGAATACTGAAATTCTCCTCACAGAATATGAAGTTATTTGAAGCGAAAGAGACGTGATTGAGAATACCATAGACAAAATATGTGAGCCACGAGGATGTTTTAAGTAAAATAACAGGTGAAACTTATGCTTACATCCAGAGTTGAAATCTGAAGGCACATAGGATGAATGACAGATGCCTTTCAGAAAGTAGGCAAATGTAAAGTGATGAGACCTAGCCACCAAACTAGTACTGCGATTAATTCACAAAGTCTACGTACAAAAGGACAAAACTTATTAGAAAAATTACCATGGAAATAGTTATAGAAAATGGCACACGGAAGCTACGCTGCGGTGATGAGAAAGTAACAGAATACCAGGCCAGGAGCGATAACACTGCAAATTCTTCTTTGGATTTTTATCAAGAACCTCTAAATACATATCAGAAGTACCAGATAAGATGTGCCAGCAATATTCAAATGCAAGGAATGGACTTTTATGAGCAGCAATGTTCAATGGATGGACGAATGGTAGACTTATAAATGAGTAAGCTTCGGAAGTGAGAAAATGACTGAAGCAGAGATGCCAGGTCAGGAACAATGATATTGCAGATTCTTCTTGGGATTTTATCAAGAATCTCTAAATACATATCAGAAGGACCAGATCAGAGGTGACAGCAATGTTCAAATGCAAGGAATGGACTTTTATTAGCAGCAATGTTCAATGGATGGACGAATGGTAGACTTATAAATGAGTAAGCTCAGGAAGTGAGAAAATGACTGAAGCAGAGATGCCAGGTCAGGGCCAGTGACATTCCAGATTCTTGTTTGGATTTTATCTAGTATCTTTAAATACATAGCAGAAGCACCAGATCAAATGTGACAGCAATATTCAAATGCAAGGAATGGACTTTTATTAGCAGCAATGTTCAATGGATGGACGAATGGTAGACTTATAAATGAGTAAGCTCCGGAAGTGAGAAAATGACTGACGCAGAGATGCCAGGTCAGGGCCAGTGACATTGCAGATTCTTGTTTGGATTTTATCCAGTATCATTAAATACATAGCAGAAGCACCAGATCAGATGTGACAGCAATATTCAAATGCAAGGAATGGACTTTTATTAGCAGCAATGTTCAATGGATGGACAATGGTAGACTTATAAATGAGTAAGCTCCGGAAGTGAGAAAATGACTGAAGCAGAGATGCCAGGTCAGGGCCAGTGACATTGCAGATTCTTGTTTTGATTTTATCCAGTATCATTAAATACATAGCAGAAGCACCAGATCAGATGTGACAGCAATATTCAAATGCAAGGAATGGACTTTTATTAGCAGCAATGTTCAATGGATGGACGAATGGTAGACTTATAAATGAGTAAGCTCCGGAAGTGAGAAAATGACTGAAGCAGAGATGCCAGATCAGGGCCAGTGACATTGCAGATTCTTGTTTGGATTTTATCCAGTATCATTAAATACATAGCAGAAGCACCAGATCAGATGTGACAGCAATATTCAAATGCAAGGAATGGACTTTTATTAGCAGCAATGTTCAATGGATGGACGAATGGTAGACTTATAAATGAGTAAGCTCCGGAAGTGAGAAAATGACTGAAGCAGAGATGCCAGGTCAGGGCCAGTGACATTGCAGATTCTTGTTTGGATTTTATCCAGTATCTTTAAATACATAGCAGAAGCACCAGATCAGATGTGACAGCAATATTCAAATGCAAGGAATGGACTTTTATTAGCAGCAATGTTCAGTGGATGGACGAATGGTAGACTTATAAATGAGTAAGCTCCGGAAGTGAGAAAATGACTGAAGCAGAGATGCCAGGTCAGGGCCAGTGACATTGCAGATTCTTGTTTTGATTTTATCCAGTATCATTAAATACATAGCAGAAGCACCAGATCAGATGTGACAGCAATATTCAAATGCAAGGAATGGACTTTTATTAGCAGCAATGTTCAATGGATGGACGAATGGTAGACTTATAAATGAGTAAGCTCCGGAAGTGAGAAAATGACTGAAGCAGAGATGCCAGGTCAGGGCCAGTGACATTGCAGATTCTTGTTTGGATTTTATCCAGTATCTTTAAATACATAGCAGAAGCACCAGATCAGATGTGACAGCAATATTCAAATCCAAGGAATGGACTTTTATTAGCAGCAATGTTCAGTGGATGGACGAATGGTAGACTTATAAATGAGTAAGCTCCGGAAGTGAGAAAATGACTGAAGCAGAGATGCCAGGTCAGTGCCAGTGACATTGCAGATTCTTGTTTTGGTTTTATGCAGTATCATTAAATACATAGCAGAAGCACCAGATCAGATGTGACAGCAATATTCAAATGCAAGGAATGGACTTTTATTAGCAGCAATGTTCAATGGATGGACGAATGGTAGACTTATAAATGAGTAAGCTCCGGAAGTGAGAAAATGACTGAAGCAGAGATGCCAGGTCAGGGCCAGTGACATTGCAGATTCTTGTTTGGATTTTATCCAGTATCTTTAAATACATAGCAGAAGCACCAGATCAGATGTGACAGCAATATTCAAATGCAAGGAATGGACTTTTATTAGCAGCAATGTTCAGTGGATGGACGAATGGTAGACTTATAAATGAGTAAGCTCCGTAAGTGAGAAAATGACTGACGCAGAGATGCCAGGTCAGGGCCAGTGACATTGCAGATTCTTGTTTGGATTTTATCCAGTATCATTAAATACATAGCAGAAGCACCAGATCAGATGTGACAGCAATATTCAAATGCAAGGAATGGACTTTTATTAGCAGCAATGTTCAATGGATGGACGAATGGTAGACTTATAAATGAGTAAGCTCCGTAAGTGAGAAAATGACTGAAGCAGAGATGCCAGGTCAGGGCCAGTGACATTGCAGATTCTTGTTTGGATTTTATCCAGTATCTTTAAATACATAGCAGAAGCACCAGATCAGATGTGACAGCAATATTCAAATGCAAGGAATGGACTTTTATTAGCAGCAATGTTCAGTGGATGGACGAATGGTAGACTTATAAATGAGTAAGCTCCGTAAGTGAGAAAATGACTGACGCAGAGATGCCAGGTCAGGGCCAGTGACATTGCAGATTCTTGTTTGGATTTTATCCAGTATCATTAAATACATAGCAGAAGCACCAGATCAGATGTGACAGCAATATTCAAATGCAAGGAATGGACGTTTATTAGCAGCAATGTTCAATGGATGGACGAATGGTAGACTTATAAATGAGTAAGCTCCGGAAGTGAGAAAATGACTGAAGGAGAGATGCCAGGTCAGGGCCAGTGACATTGCAGATTCTTGTTTGGATTTTATCCAGTATCTTTAAATACATAGCAGAAGCACCAGATCAGATGTGACAGCAATATTCAAATGCAAGGAATGGACTTTTATTAGCAGCAATGTTCAGTGGATGGACGAATGGTAGACTTATAAATGAGTAAGCTCCGGAAGTGAGAAAATGACTGAAGCAGAGATGCCAGGTCAGGGCCAGTGACATTGCAGATTCTTGTTTGGATTTTATCCAGTATCTTTAAATACATAGCAGAAGCACCAGATCAGATGTGACAGCAATATTCAAATGCAAGGAATGGACTTTTATTAGCAGCAATGTTCAATGGATGGACGAATGGTAGACTTATAAATGAGTAAGCTCCGGAAGTGAGAAAATGACTGAAGCAGAGATGCCAGGTCAGGGCCAGTGACATTGCAGATTCTTGTTTTGATTTTATCCAGTATCATTAAATACATAGCAGAAGCACCAGATCAGATGTGACAGCAATATTCAAATGCAAGGAATGGACTTTTATTAGCAGCAATGTTCAATGGATGGACGAATGGTAGACTTATAAATGAGTAAGCTCCGGAAGTGAGAAAATGACTGAAGCAGAGATGCCAGGTCAGGGCCAGTGACATTGCAGATTCTTGTTTTGATTTTATCCAGTATCATTAAATACATAGCAGAAGCACCAGATCAGATGTGACAGCAATATTCAAATGCAAGGAATGGACTTTTATTAGCAGCAATGTTCAATGGATGGACGAATGGTAGAGTTATAAATAAGTAAGCTCCGGAAGTGAGAAAATGACTGAAGCAGAGATGCCAGGTCAGGGCCAGTGACATTGCAGATTCTTGTTTGGATTTTATCCAGTATCTTTTAATATATAGCAGAAGCACCAGATCAGATGTGACAGCAATATTCAAATGCAAGGAATGGACTCTTATTAGCAGCAATGTTCAATGGATGGACGAATGGTAGACTTATAAATGAGTAAGCTCCGGAAGTGAGAAAATGACTGAAGCAGAGATGCCAGGTCAGGGCCAGTGACATTGCAGATTCTTGTTTGGATTTTATCCAGTATTTTTAAATACATAGCAGAAGCACCAGATCAGATGTGACAGCAATATTCAAATGCAAGGAATGGACTTTTATTAGCAGCAATGTTCAATGGATGGACGAATGGTAGACTTATAAATGAGTAAGCTCCGGAAGTGAGAAAATGACTGAAGCAGAGATGCCAGGTCAGGGCCAGTGACATTGCAGATTCTTGTTTTGATTTTATCCAGTATCATTAAATACATAGCAGAAGCACCAGATCAGATGTGACAGCAATATTCAAATGCAAGGAATGGACTTTTATTAGCAGCAATGTTCAATGGATGGACGAATGGTAGACTTATAAATGAGTAAGCTCCGGAAGTGAGAAAATGACTGAAGCAGAGATGCCAGGTCAGGGCCAGTGACATTGCAGATTCTTGTTTGGATTTTATCCAGTATCATTAAATACATAGCAGAAGCACCAGATCAGATGTGACAGCAATATTCAAATGCAAGGAATGGACTTTTATTAGCAGCAATGTTCAATGGATGGACGAATGGTAGACCTATAAATGAGTAAGCTCCGGAAGTGAGAAATGACTGAAGCAGAGATGCCAGGTCAGGGCCAGTGACATTGCAGATTCTTCTTTTGATTTTATCCAGAATCTCTAAATACATAGCAGAAGTCCCAGATCAGATTGGACAGCAATATTCAAATGCAAGGAATGGACTTTTATTAGCAGCAATGTTCAATGGATAGATGAATGTGTTTAGGCTGGTCTTCACTATCTATGTGATACCTAGCTATTCGGATTCACGACCCATTCACTCGTTACAATTTCCTCATTCACCATAAAAACTCATCCGTCGTCAATCAATCCTCTATACACCATTATACCACATCTTTAAAAAAAAACTCTACCTTGTGTTTATGACTTAATCTGATTATTTATGACTCAATTTAATATTGATGACGTAATCGAATTATTTATGCATTACCTTTATATTTATGACGTAACGTGATAATATTTGATGATATTTTGCCGAAGTCCAGATGGAACTCAATTTAGTTGTGGCCTTGGTCTGGAAGAAACGGTTTCGCACCCCTACCATTTTCTCCGGGTCTGCCTCTTATGGGACCATGTCGGCGAGTTGATGGCTCGCCTCGCTCCCGAAAAGCTCGTGCTCATCGATCGCGCATACGCGTCTGACAATGTGTCGCCCCCGTATTCTGGGGTGAAACGGGTGGTGTTTCTTTCGCTGCTGGCCACGGCTAGAATGGTGATTTGGACGACGCGAATGGAGGAAGTCTTGCGAGGCAATCGTTTTTCTCATCAGGATCTACGTCACATCGGGGTAGTTTCCTGTGGAGCCCTTCCTTTGGTTAGGTTAGACAATCTTTTGTGTACCTAGTTAATGTGAGTAAGTCTTGTTCCTGGCCTGTTCGCGGCTACATCTTTGGTTATGATCCAAGTTGAGATTCCCAACCTCCCCAGTTTGTTTTGGCCCCTTTTTATCTCGACTGGGTCAGCTTTTTCTTTCCCATGTCCGTGTATATTTTCTCATTTTCTCACTCCCTTAGCGAGAGAGCTTTTTGATTTTGTCCAATGGGCAGAATATAGCGGCCTCTCTTTTTTGAGGGTTGGACGAGCCCTACTAACATCAGTTATGTTTAGTTTACTTTGTGTTAATGTTTAGTTTGTTATTGTGTTCATCTCCCTTCCCACTGACTTTTCATCTTTAAATTTTTATACATAATTTATGACCATTAAATTTTTATGGTATGGGGCGCGTTTTTTAGCCCCCCCCCCGCTGAGAGAATGTGGTATTATGGTGTATGGAGGATTGGTTGGCGACGGGCGAGTTTTTGTGGTGAATGTGCAAACTGTAATGAGTGAATGGGTCGTGAATCGAATTAGCTAGGTATAGGATATTTAGTAAAGACCAGCCTCAACCCCTCCTCTTTTTCGGCCTTGTGCCATAATTGTATTCTTATATACAATAAATATCCATTTTAGTTGTGCAACCTACATAAATTAAGTCATGTTTGGGACATTCAGCTGCGTATATCAAATTGGAATTGTGGACGAGACTAGCCTTGATTTTCTCTTATAAGTCCCCTTGATGCAACGGGGCGGTTTCCTGTGAAACCTCCCCTGTTTAAGTTAGATTATATTATATTATGTTTTCCTAGTTAATGTGAATAAGTGTGGTCACCGGCCTGTTCCCGGCATTCTCTATTGTTATGACCCATGTCGAGATTCTCGACCTCCCCAGTTTGTTTTTGCCCCCCATTTTACATCCCGACTAGGTCAGCCTTTGATTTTCCTCTTTCCTTCATTTATTTTTGCCCTTCCCATTCCATTAGTGATTGTGCTTCTTGATTTTGTCTATCGACTGAATACAGCGGCCACTCTTTTAATTTTGAGGGATGGACAGGTCCTATTAACATTGTTTTGTTTTAGTTTTATCTCTGTGTTCCATTTTTAGTTTGTTTTCTGGTTTCATCCTCCCCTCCTCCATCATTTAATAAATCATGAAATTTTCATATCAGCCAACTTTATGGACAATGAAATGAAATTTTTACATCATGGGATGTTTTGTAGGTTCCCTGCGAATATGCGGTATTTTGGTATATGCAGGATAGAATGGTGATGGATGAGTTCTTGTTGTGAATGAATAAATAGTAATGAATGAATGGATCGTGATTCTGATTAACTAGAACTAGGATAGCTAATGAAGACCAGCCTCTCTCCATTTTCCTTTCGGCCTTGTGCCACAATTTTGTATTTTTACAAAATAAATATGTATCAAATTGAAAAAAAAAAGAAAAAAGATATTTTGGACTCTCATCAGTTTTTTTTTATCTCATGGGGTGTTTTTTTAGCCCTCCCTCCTGTAAATATGCGGTATTTTGATGTATGCATGATCGCGAGGTGATGGATAAGTTCTTTTCATGAGTGAGAAAATTGTAATGAATGAATGTGTCGCGAATCTGATTAACTAGGACTAGGATTGTTAATGAAGACAATCCCCCTCTTTGCTCCCCCAGGCCTTGTGCCACAATTCTGTGTGTTACAGAATAAATATCATCAAATTGGAATCAGTACAATTGCCACCTTTTGAAGAAATCGTAATGTTTCCCTTTTAATTTGTTATGGAATTGACCTGAGTCATGTAGTTACAGGTATTTATTGTATAAAAAATACAATTGTGGCACAAGGCCGAAAAAAGGGTAGGGGTTGAGGCTGAGGCTGGTCTTCACTAACTATCTTATACCTAGCTAATCTGATTCACGACCCATTCACTCATTACAGTTTGCCCATTCACCACAAAAACTCGTCCATCATACACCATAATACAACATCCTCTCAAGGGGGATCTACAAAACGCGCCCCATGCCAAAAAAAATTTTTTTAATGATGATAAATATTTAAAAATCTGTGATGAAATATGAGAGGGGAGGGAATGAACCCCAAAACAAACCAAACGTAGACTCAAAAGTGAACTAAACATAACTGATGTTAGTAGGGTCCGTCCAACCCTCAAAACAGAGAGGCCGCTGTATTCTGCCCGTGGGACAAAATCAAGAGTCTCTCTCGCTAAGGGAGTGGGAAAAGGATAAAAAATTATACGGCCGTGGAAAAGTATAAAGCTGACCCAGACGAGATAAAAAGGGGAACAAAAACAAACTGGGGCCTTTCTAACATCAGTTATGTTAAATTTGATTTGTGTTAATTTTTCAGTTTATTACTGGTTTCATCTCTCTCCCCTTTCATTTTTTCATCACAGATTTTCATATATATTTTACTATCATTAAATTTTTATAGCATGGGGCGCGTTTTGTAGGTCCCCCTAGAGAGGATGTGGTATTATGGTAGCATGGAAGATTGATTGGTGATGGACAAGTTCTTGTGGTGAATGGGTAAATTGTAATGAGTGAATGGGTCGTGAATCGGATTAGCTAGGTATAAGATAGTTAGTGTGGACCAGCCTTAACCGTTCCCCTTTTTCGGCCTTGTGCCACAATTATGTAATTTTTACATAATAAATATCTAGAATAAAATTTGTATTTTATATAGATTTGGGGCGGGAATCTCGACATCCTTACTCTGACCCTGTATGTATGTAAGTCTTGTAGAGTCTTCTGTAGAATAGGGTCACGGCCTTACAACGCTAAATGCCGCTGCTGTAGCAAATAGATTTTTAGAGGTTGGAATTGCCAGCCACACGCATAATTTTGAATTCAAAGTTGCCTTTCTCCTAGACTGGTTGCCAACCAAAGCAGAATCGACCATGCTATTAACCAATAGCTGGGGAGAGAAGAGATGGATTCATACCTTTTCCAAAGGTATTAGTGTGAAAGTGAATAAAAAATAGATACATTGTATTCATTTTCAATTCTTCTAGTTGAATTGTTCACCTGTATTGCATATGAGGCTTTATTGTATATAATTAGGTTACAATAAAATTTGTATTTTATATCAATACTACTTTATGAAAACTGAGATTCTGTCTATATTTATGAGATGAGGTATTATGTACACTATTTACATTATTCGGACTATTGTCCTCATCTTTGTCGCTATATTTATTACAATGTTTTGGCCGTTGTACGCTCCGGCCTTCTTCAGGTGGTTGGAATGTCGAACTGAACACTTTATTTCGCTCACTGGGGTAGACTGTTCTAGTTCCACGTGCCGTGTTTGAATGGATGTCAGTTATCAGTTATCTGTTAATTCCCCTCTGCAAGTTCTCCACTGCCTTAACCGGGTATTGAACTCACACTCTTTGGGTCCTGTCACTGGATCTAACCAACGCCTGTATCCACTCTGCCATGTGTCCTCAAGGACAAAGATATGGCGACAAAGGTGAGGTCAATAGTCCGAATAATGTAAATAGTGAAAACTGAGATGTAGTAGAATGGGAGTCGCATATCATTCTGAATTTTTTTTTGCCAATTATGGACAGGTTGGGGATGTCTTGTCCGTAAACAGTAAAGCGGCCATTGCCACCGGGAACTTTGTCCCGCAATGTAGTAAAGTGATGCGGCCGATCAATTTTTATATGATCGTGGAAGGCCGCTAAGCTCATTGCTGGTCCGGTGTTGTCACGGGGCATCTGTAGAAATTGTGCGGAAAATTAAACTAACCACAATTGACTATTAAAGAATATTTCGCAGATTCTGGAGTCTTTTTTATTACGTTGGCCCCTGCATGAACTAAGTTTTGAAATAACAGTCCGCTAAAGAAACGAAAAGACATTTGATGCAGCGTAATATTTCAAGTAAGTTTCATTCAAAACGTGTTTATAGAAACCGCTATTTAACCGAAAATAAACAAGTGTTTCCTATCTGCCAAAACTAATACCCACTTGATGACGTTTTATTCTTAGTCCTTCTACTCTTTGCTTCTTTCCGTGTCGGAAATGGGTTCGGTTTTTAAGATAAACATTTGTTTTGTAATTACAATCATATAGAACGAACGATGTTTACTGTCGAACAAGTCTTCTGCGATAGTATCATCAAAAATAGCACGGAGAAAGAACCATGTAAATTGACATGCATATTACAGCCAGCTTTTCTTTTTCTTTCTGAAGCTTCACTTAAGGCCTGCCAAATTCTGCATCGTAGAATAATCATATTACTTCGAAAGTGAAGCCTGGGTCAGGTGACTCTTCCAGGTTCATTAGTTGAGCGCATATTTATTTTGTTTCATATCGGAACCCGTTCCACAAATTACATCGTTCCATTGTATTTAAAGAAACTGTATCTATCGCTATGAAGAGAAAAAAAATGAAGGTTGTGCTGATAATAATTAGAGCCTTTAGAACCATTCCAAAAACACTCGAGACGATATTAAAGCATATGGAGATCTGAAGACTGATAGCTGTACTGAGAAAATACTGAGGAAGTTCCTGGTATGTTTTGAGGCGGATTGTCTTCATTTGATACCCAGAGACAACCAAGAGATACCGAACATGTTGAAAATACAGCAAAATTACGACAACAACAACAGCAAGAACAACAACAACAACAACACCAATACTACTACTACTACTACTACTACTACTACTACTACTACTACTACTACTACTACTACTACTACTAATAATAATAATAATAATAATAACGGATTGTAATATAATAACAAAGGAATTTGAAAAACTAACGAAGTATAAAGATCTGGAAATCGAAATAGAAAAAAATGTGGAAATTGAAAACAAAAATAGTAGCAGTTATAGTAGGTGCGCTTGGAATGATAAAAAAGGAACCCAACAACACATTGAAAAAATCCCTGAGAACCTTGTCTATGTAACGCTAGTGATGTTAATTGGAGTTAGAAAAACAAATCATTTTTTTTTTACAATTCCAATTTGATATACGCCACCGAATGTTCCAAACATGACTTAATTTCTGTAGGTTGCACAACTAAAATGGATATTTATTGCATAAAAATACAATTATGGCACAAGGCCGAAAAAAGGGGCCTTGTGCCATAATTGTATTTTTGTGCACAATCTGGACTTCGGCAAAATATCATCAAATATTATCCGGTTACGTCATAAATATAAAGCTGTGACATAAATAATAAGGTTAAGTCATAAATATTAGATCATAAATAATATTTTACTAACATCAGTTATGTTTATTTTTGCTTTGTTTTGATATTTAGTTTGTTTTGGGATTCACCCCTCCCCTTTCATGATCATTCATCCGATTCTTGTATATATAATGTAAATAATATTTATTATATCATTGGGATGCGTTTTTATAGAAAAGGAGAGGATGTTACATTATGGTGTATGGAGGAAAGATTGTGATGACCAGCCTCAACCCATTCTCCCCTTTTCGGCCTTGTACCATAATTGTATTAATTTACAATAAATCTCAATAATATCCGTAGTAATGCTTGCAGGATATTTTATTACATTTGATTGTAACTTTGTGAAATTTTAGAATATACCTAATATATTTAATAAGCGTGTATAATAATAATAATAATAATAATAATAATAATAATAATAATAATAATAAATCTTTTTGTTTTGATTCCTTCCCTTTTCATTCTCGTCATGTATTTCTTTTTATCGCTCTTCTTGATATAACATGTATTTTGGCTTCATCTTCCCTTTCATCCACTTTCATCATTTTTATCTATATTCTTCTTTTCTTCTTCCTCCTCTCTATAACCCGAATTTTTTCACTTTCGCTTTCTTTAAGGTATTTCGTCTTTTCTTCTTCTTCTTCTTCTTCTTCTTCTTCTTCTTCTTCTTCTTCTTCTTCTTCTTCTTCTTCTTCTTATTATTATTATTATTATTAATTTGCAACAATATTAGTCAAGTCAATTCCATTACAAATTCAAAGAGAACATTTTTCAAAAGGTGGCAATTACACTAAATTCAATTTGATATACGCCGCCCAATGTACCAAACAGGATTTGATTTATGTGGGTTGCACAACGAAAAAATTATACAAAAGGATTTAACGGCCACAGGTATGATGTAAGACACTGCGATGCGTTTATTCATTTTGACGCGTTGATTACCACTACAACCGTTTTTCTCAAGACGAGCGACGTTTGTACAAGGATTTTTTTTATATTTTTGTACTTGTACGCAATTTTTGAATGTAACTTGAAGACAAACATACTGCCGAAATATAGTTAAATATTATCAAACACCGTGTTTTTCTTTTTTCTTAAATACGGTCTTCATTAAGTGTTAGTAATAATAAAAATAATAATAATAATAATTATTATTATTATTATTATTGACATGTAATAAAATCACCTAACTCGATGTAGGGTAATTTTAGCAATGCTAGTCTGGTTGACCAAAGCTATTGAGTAGTGAGTTCGATGCTCAGATATTCGACATTTTAACAACTCAGCAAGGGTTCACGTGAAAAATCAACCAATCTAACTCGAGGTGGGGCAATGTTTAGCAATGCTAGTCTGGTTGACCAGTACTACTGAGGATTCCCTCCTCACTGCGTGCCCCACACAAAATTCGACAGCTTAAAATCAACTAACCTAACTCGACGTGGGGTAAATGTTTAGCAAGGCTAGTCTGGTTGACCAATATTACTGAGTAGTGAGTTTGATCCTCACTGGGTGCCCCACACAAAATTTGACACTTAATAGCCCAGAAAGGGTTCTCATGTAAAATCAACTAACCTAACTCGACGTGGGATAATGGTTAGCAAAGCTAGTCTGGTTGACCAATATTACTGAGTAGTGAGTTTGATCCTCACTAGGTACCCCACACAAAATTCGAGATTAAATAACCTAACAAAGATTCATATTTCGTAAATCCAACCAGGCAACGAATCAAAAAATAGCACTGGATTCTTATATCATAATATTCTTGTTTTATTGGATATGGTATAGCTGGTATGTTTTGAAGATGATTGCGGGTTCATGCCTCAAGTGATTAGGACATTGTCAGTGTTAGTGGTGTCATTTTGAGCAGGTTCATACCCATGCTCAGATGGTCCTTAGCCTTGAGACTTGCAACTTGTTGAGCATAGATTACTTACTACTCTGTCGTGTTCCTATAGATATTCAGTCGGACCAAACACTGGACAATAAATTATTATAGAATGCATTGGAACCATTAATATTGACCTCGTTAACACCCTCACTACAGACAGTAAATATTCCACTATATATATTAATAAATTTTGTTTCTATATATGTTGTGTGTCACGATTGGTCTCACGAATACTGAGAAGGAAATCCAGACAGAGACGAACATAGAAACACACATAGACCACAGAGAGAGAGAGAGAGAGAGAGAGAGAGAGAGAGAGAGAGAGAGAGAGAGAGAGAGAGAGAGAGAGAGAGAGATGAACGAAGAGAAACAAAAAGAGAGTGCGACACAAAGAGAGATTAGAGAGGGTCATCTTAGATAAAGGCAGTTATTTTTAGTGAGGGGTTAAATCATGTTTCGTGACCGAACGATCTTCTGAGTACAAATTCGTCCTTGAACTGCAACTGACCCCTTTTGAAATTAAAGTCTTTCTTTAATAATTATAATCATTTTCTAACAGAATAAACTTAGCTGATTTTTGTTCTAATCAAAAATCCTATTAAACCCAGACTGTGTTGACCATCTGAGAGGGAAACAAAAAGAGAGAGGGACACAGAGAGTAAAACAGAAAGAGAGTGAGAGACACAGAGAGTAAAACAGAAAGAGAGAGAGAAAGAGAGAGAGAGAGGGGGGGCGTAAAGGGACAAAAAGATAGTTCGACACAGAGGGGGATTAGCGGGGTTGTCAGATTGAATAAGGCACTTTTTTGTAGTGAGGGGTTAAATCATGTTTCTTGACCCAACGATCATTTGAGGACAAATTTGTCCCTGAACTGCAAGTGGCCTTTTGAATTTTTTAAAAACTTATCTTCGTTGTTACAAGGGAAGTAACTCTGTAACTGACATCTTAAGAGATCGATTTACATTGAATTTCTATTGCAAGCAGAGAGGGACATAGGGAGACAAAAAAAAAGAAAATGCGACAAAGAGAGGAACTGGAGGGAGTCATCTTAGATAAAGGTAGCTGTTTTTAGTGTGACTTTAAATCATGTTTCATGATCTAACGATCTGTTCAGAACAATTTCGCCCCTGGAAATTGCAACTGACCCTTTCAAATTAAAATCTTTCTCTAATAATTATCATCATTTTGAACATAGATGATTTTCTTCTAATGAAAAATCCTATTAAACCCAGACTGTGTTGAGCGTCCGACAGGAAAACAGAAATAGAGTGGGGCATAGAGGGTAAAACAGAGAGAGAGAGAGAGAGAGAGAGAGAGAGAGAGAGAGAGAGAGAGAGAGAGAGAGGCAAAAATGAGAGTGCAACACAGAGAGGGACTAGAGGGGTGGCATAATAGATAAAGGCAGTTGTTTGTAGGGGTTAAATCACGTTTCGAGCCCTAACGCTCTGTTGAAGACGTTTCAGTATTTTTCAGTGGAACTATGTCATTTTCTCATAACTATCTGGTTTTGGTTATGGATTGAAATTACAGAGTTAAAATATTTATTAATACATCCATGTAATTTTCATGGGTTCTGCTAGTCTGAAATGAATATTCATTCACCCATATTGCCAAAAATAGCAGGCTCTCTTAAGTCTTTACCATTATCAGGTTTCCATACGTGAGCTTTAAAATACAGTTTCCTTTAATATTATATTAAAATGCAGTAATTCCATGTGGGGGATCAATTTATTACTTAATAACAATAAAAAACGATCCCCTACTTTATGTCCAGTAGAATCACAGTTTATGCGGATATGTAGGAAAGTTGGCTGTCGGTTCCACAGAGCAGAGGTTCGTGGGCAGAATCCGCTCAAGGGGAAATTATTCATGTACAAATTTGGTTTATTGTTTTCGTAGGAACTGAAGATTTTTTTTATTTATTTATATTCTTCAGCGTTCTGATACGAACAGAAAGAGGGAAATGGGGCGTAGAGGGACCAAAAATAGAGTGCGACACGGAGATGGACTGGAGCCGGGTTAATCTTAAAGAAAAGCGGTTGTTTGTCGGTGTTAAATCGTCTTTCGTGCCCTAACGATCTGTTGAGGACGTTTCAGTGTTTTTCAGTGGGACTATGTCACTTTTCTCATAACTATCTGGGATTGGTCATGTGTTGTAAAGTACAGAGTGCCGCATTAAAATATTTATTAATAAATCCGTGTAATTTACACGAGAGGTCCTGCTAGTCTGAAACGAATACCCGTTCACCTATACGATAAAAAATGACAGCCGTTTTTAAGTTTTTACTATTATTAGCTTTCCACACATGATTTTTAAAATATAGTTTCTTTAATATTATATTAAAATGTAATAATGCCATAATGGGGGGATCAATTTATTACTTAATAACAAAAGAAAACCGACCCCCCACTTTATGTCCAGTATAATGTTTATGCAGAGATGTGGGAAAGATAACGGTTGACCCTAAACTTGATCAGGATGAGATTATAGTGATCGGGAAAGCATCCTCTTGGAAGCCGGTTTCACAGAGCAGCGGTTTGTGAGAAGAGCTGCTCGAGTGTAAAAAATAGGGTTCATAGTTTTCCGATTATTAACGAAGCAGTGCGTCATACCACATTTCAGTATTTTAAGCGAAACTACGTCACTTTTTCTCATAGCTATCTGGTAATGGTCATGGGTTGAGAAATACAGAGTGCAGCATTAAATTATTTCTTAGTAAATCCGTGTAATTTACCCGGGGGTCCAGCTAGTTATTATTATTATTATTATTATTATTATTGAACGAGGGAGAAGCATACCGACATAGTGACCCTGGGGTACAAATATTTGAATCACAATATATCCATCATGAAATCCAACCTGGTAAGTGTATACTAAGCACATGCATCACAGCCAAATGTGTCAAATATGGTGACAGCTTTTGATTTGGAGCAGCGCGTAATCTTTCAGGTGGGGATCAGTTAGAAATACGTGCAAGTTGGGTCCTCTCAGAGAATCCCACGAGGGATGTATGTGGGACAAGGCCCGTAGGCTCGGCCAAAAACATTTCCTTAGAAGCCGCGTAAACGGGTTCAGGGTCTGTCTACCTCCCCGGACGAAACTTTGCTCTTCGGCACAGCTTCGTCCAGGTTCCTCTCTGACCAAAGGCAGAAAGTTCGACAGCAGCTGCGAACAGTCACTGTTCGGGTAGAACAATCTGTTCCCCCAAGGCCTTATTAATCTTATAGTAGGCGGAAGAGTCCAACATATATTCTTTAGAGGGAGGACACTACAACAATAATAATAGTCGGAATTTTTTTTTATTTTATTAATAAAATTAATTAAAGGTAATAAAGTTATAGTGTAATTATTTAAATAAAACAAATGGAAAATTTGAAGTCTATTCAAGTATTACACATTTTTAGTGTAATAATTTACATCCGGAATAACAAGGAAATTGTTTCTCAAGTCCCCAGACAAAACTTTCATGTGCTTTCGACTTTCATTATTACACTCTGTTAGTTATCTCTTTTTCTTTTCTCTTCTCAGTTATGTAGTGTGTTAGACATAATCACTGCTAGTATAGAAAACGTACTCTTTCTCCAGCCATCCGCGAACATCATTGTCTTCGGTGATTTTAATACGCACCATGGCAAGTGGCTTAAACATTCTAATGTTACTGATGTTGCCGGTATTCAGACATTAAATTTTTCCAGTTATCTCACCGTTTAATCAAATCGTGGATTTCCCTAACCATTTACTTAGCAGATCCGAACAGCTTGCCTCTTCTTTTATTTATTACCTCCTCTCCTTGCTCTTGCCAAGTATCGCAACTCTGTCATCATGGAAACTCAAATTACACTGTAGTATCTATTGATATTTCGTTCCAGTCATCTATTAAACAGGAACCTCTGATTCATAAGATCTCTTTCCGTTATCTGCATGCTGATTGGGACTCACTTCATGATTTTCTTCAAGACATCTCTTGGACTTACATTTTTAACCTTCATATTGAGAATTGTGCCACTGGTGGTAATAAATTTATTTCATGGACTCATGCGCATCTCTTCAGACTAGTTTTTCATTAATAAATGGATTTCAATTTATTCAGAAACAAGGAAAAGAAAAAAGAGAAAAATGAAAATAGTTTTAAGGGAGAAAGAAAAAGGGAAAGGAAGACAAGAAGTTCAATATAATGTTTTTTGGGGAAATAGAAAGTAAGATAGATATGGGAAATAGAGGGAAAGAGAGAGTGAGAGAGGGAAAGAGAGAGTGAGAGAGGGAAAGAAAGGAAAGATGGAATTAAGCATAGTAGACAGGGTGACTTAGAAAATACTTTTTCTTCTGGGACTTGACAAGTTAAAAAAACAGTGTGATGGAAGTGAATGATCATATTCAAAATAGATACATTGAAATTGTCTAGTCTTTTTACACAGCGAAACCATCATCATCGCATTATAACCGTCACAATTACAAATTATTATTAATAATAATACTAACTACTCCTGTTCAGAAAGGGAGGATTGTGAACTGGACGATAGGCGAACCTATCTACTTCTATTATAAGAATGCAATCTGTATGCTCACCCTGATGAAACAGTTACTCGTAAGATAACCTTGAAGACACGATTACTACTGTAGTGAGATCAACTCTGCATTGGGTGTCATAAAATGTGTGGCTGTGTGGCGGAATTAAATTACCCTAAGTAAATACCGACAAGAATTTGAATGCCTGAAAATTCGCTGTCGACTTACATAATTTGCTAAATCCACACAGTAGAAATATCTGCTCAATTTCGACACATGTGCAGAAGATAATATCTCTCTCTCTTTCTCTCTCTCTCTCTCTCTCTCTCTCTCTCTATATATATATATATATATATATATATATATATCAACACGCTTTTGTGGGGAGGAGTCGTTGGGGTAAAATTTCAAACCTTTTTTATTTTTTTTTATCGATATTGTTAGGTGTCATGTTCTGGGAAGGTTACAGCAGGACGAAGAACACCGAATAAACAGATGCAGACGACAACTTCATACTTTTAACCTAATTTTTTTTCTCTTTATCGTGAAATCTCTATTAATTATAATCGTGATAGAATTATAGTCTTTTGGAATTTCAGATTTCAACATTCCTCTAAATACATTATTTTTAACTGAACACATTTTTTCATTAACTCTTTTATAGTCTTGAGGAATTATTTAAAAGCTTTCTTTCAGTCTGTCTCCGTCTGTCTGTTTGTCTCCCTATGTATATATATATATATATATATATATATATATATATATATATATATATATATATATATGTATATCTATATATATATATATATATATATATATATATAGTATTCCATTACTATGCAAATATAAGTCCACGCAGTAACACTCTACCTTGAGTGGTTCTTGGGCTTTGTATTGGGTGAACTGTCGTAAAAACTAAATAAATAAAATAAACATTTAATAAACTCTTTTTCTATCTGAATTTCTGGGATGAGGAGTAATCATATTTTCACTATTTACATTCAGACTATTGTCCTCATCTTTGTTGTTATTATCACCTGATCGCCTTCTGTCTGAAATTCTGGGATGAGGAGTTATTATTATTTACACTATTTACATACATACATACATATATATATATATATATATATATATATATATATATATATATATATATATATATATATATATGCATGTATGTATATGGAGAGAGAGCGCGTGATAGATAGTGAACATAAATCATACTGAATTGTGAAACTGAAAATGACCTATGCAGTGTTTACTTATAAACATTCCATCCCCGATATTGAGTACTTTTCCCTAATTAACCTAGCAAATTTTAACAGCACACACACACACACACACACACACACACACACACATATATATATATATTGGCAGCATGCTTTCATTGAGATATGTTTCATTGAATAATTTAGACAACATTTTTCTACTTATTTTCAATTGGAGCCTTTCATATTCACGGACAAGCTTTTTGGTGTCATTATTAAAGGAAGAGCGAAAATTACCGTGTTGATACATATTAGTTTATTCCGAGTACTTTCGACATTAGGACAACGTTATCATCAGGGTGTTGTTTATTTCAAGACAATGTCCACTCGTCAGGTGGTTGTCAGCAATTGACTGCTTATACTTCTCGATTTTTCTTTTTATATGCACTTCTTCATATATAACTAAAATATATTTGTTAAAGGATAATGTGAATAAAGACAAAAGGAAAACGTATCTTAGCCGACGCATTTCGTCCTCTGATGAAGTGTATATGAAAAAAAGAAGCCAATTGCCCTGAGGAGTCAAGTTATTACTACAAGGCGTTCACGAAACTTCGAAGTCGGCATGAAATAACACCATTCAGTGGCAAGTTTTTCCACATTAATTCTCTCTCTCTCTCTCTCTCTCTCTCTCTGTATATGTATATATATATATATATATATATATATATATATATAATTAATGTGGAAATATATATATATATACATACAGACACACACACATATATATATATATAATTAATGTGGAAATATATATATATATACACATATATATATATATATATATATATATATACATATATATATGTATGTATATATATACACACACACACACACACACACACACACACACACACACATATATATATATATATATATACATATATAATTAATGTTGAAAATCTTGTCACTTAACTGAATGGTGTTATTTCAGTCATGCCGACTTCGAAGTTTCGTGAACGCCTTGTAGTAATACCTTGGCTCTTCAGGGCAGTTGGCTTTTCTTTTTTTTCATATACACTTCATCAGAGGACGAAATGCGTCGGCTAAGATACGGTTTATATATATATATATATATATATATATATATATATATATATATATATATATATTTAAATTCACATATATTTTTGTAGCCTTCTGCCAGAATTAAACGGATAGATCATATTTTCAGTTATAAGACACGATTCTTTCACTATTTACGGTGCATTTACGCCAGCAACAACAAAAAATCTTACAGGTCGCCCTCCTGAAAGTCTTTACTAGTGAAGTTGTTTCCCAAGTGCACAAACACATTATTCACCAATTATCCATTATTCACCCATTCGCTGTTTGGTCTCCGTAAACGTTCTGAAAGAGCCGATGATTGCCAATTTTTTTTTGTACATTCACCGAAAATTCCCTCTTTCGTAAGACATTTATATATCGCGCCATTTTGCCAGACTAATATGGGTTATTGTCGGGAAGTTACAACATCGACTGCTATATCATCAAATATATGTCCACTTTTCAGCATCTTTCACACCAGTGGTTCTCAACCTTTTTTTTTTTTTTTGAACATGGACTACTTTTATTCTTAATTTATTTGGTGGATCCCCATAAGCATTCGATGGAAAAAAATGCTTATTTCATATTTTTATTAATAAATAAGTTTAAAAAATTGTAAATGCTTATGCTTTATTTTGAAGTAAAACTAATTTAACGAAAATAAACTTGTATTTAACAACTAACTTCTACGGAACATTTATGTACACTTTTACATATATGCGCCCTAGGAGCGGATGGTTTTCACGGAGATTGCACCTTCTGCTGAAGAGGTTAATACTGTTAATTCTTTCTTTATATATAATCCTTATATAATGTATATATTAAATGAATTTTATTATTAATATTTTATTTTGGATTTTATATCATTTAATTTATATTAACATATTAATATTTGTTTTATTAATATTTAAATTTAATATTATTATTTATTATTATTATTATATTAAATTAGTTTATATAATAAATTATAATATTTACATAATTTTCCGTTATATATATAATCCTTTGTCGCAGTTAGCGCCTCCTCATTTCCTTAACCCGTCAACAGGGGGTCTCTCTCTCCCGGGTGTATAAATACTGGCGGACCTTTCGCCTCTTTCTCTCTTTTCTCTGCTTACGCGCACGTGCGAGCAACTATCTCGACTTCGGCCGCGGGCCGCAACCTCGCCGATTGAGGCGAGGTATATAAAACTTTCTCTTAAAATTTCCAATATGTGAACTCTTATACACAACCAGCGTTTCCCATATTCTGGGAACACGCTAAAACAAAATTCACCCGTACGGACATTCAATTCAACACACACAACTCTCCATACAGACACTGTAACATTTTATTCATGTCTTCAATGTATTTGTAATTCGTATTTTAATCTATTTGTCATTAATATATAATTGTTTTGTACATATATATCGGTCTTGTTTGTTTTCTTTTGCTTTCTTTGGACTCTATTAAAGTCCAACATTCTTATGTAGCTGGACCGGCCAGCGGAAGCCATAACCTAGAGATAACTCATCTTCTCTTCTCACATTCACATCCCGCTTGATGGTCCACTACACCTTCCTTTATATATCCTTTTCAATTTTTATTCAACTTTTACAATCAACACATCCGGTAGAGTAAAAAGAGACGCTAACTTACATCTCTTGATGTCATTTTCGGCTAGTTTTAGAGTTGTTTTTTCTATTTTTATTATTTTAATACAGCGTAAATTACTGTAGAAATTCAAATTCTCAGTTGTAGTAACCGTTACGAAGTGAAATTGCTCTATGAACCACTAAAAGATTATCGTGGGCCCCCATTTGTTATTTTTTGTCTGGACACCCAGTACTTTTACATGAACCCCTAGGGTTCATATGGACCTCAGTTCAGGAAAAGTGTTTTATAATGTCTACAATCGTAAGTAGACACCATTTAGTATAGGCGTATCTATATATAAAATTCTGTGACTTCCGTTAGTCCGTCTTCACACCTTCTAAAATAACCATACATTAACCGATCGAAGCCAAATTTTGGGGAGAAGTGCAAACAGGTAAGGGGGTACAAAGTAAAGTTGATTTTACTAGGGTATGTAGCTTAGTATATAAATTTTCATTAAATTTTTATGAAAAATTAAAAGTTTTATTAACATACACGCTTTGGCGATCATGTATCTTTCTGGTGAGCAAAATCCATGAAAATTAGTAACAGATACGCCGAAAGCTATTGTACTCAGTAAACATTTGGACAATTTTTACATTCTTTGAGTCGAGAAAAGAAAACACTTGTTCGCATGCAAGAGGCGTATAATAAAAGAAACTTAATAAAAGTACATTGCCTGTCTTGTTTAAAATTTATTTTAGTTCTGGCTGCTATTAGAAGTCTTCAAGGGGTTTGTTATCTTCCCGATAACATCTGCTCTCAACTTGACATCTACGCTAACGACACAACCATGTTGCTGCCATATATGGTCTGGAGCCCCTGCTGTTTGCCTCAGGGTTCTTGATAAGATCCAGAGACGGATATGCAATGTAATTGGCCCCGATCTGTCATCTCGTCTGCAGTCTCTCTCTCACAGACGCGACGTTGCCGGGCTCTGTCTTTTTTATAAATACTTTCACGGTAATTGCTTCCTAGCCCTCATGAATTTAAACGTCCCACGAGGCTGGCATCCCGTTCCCACTCCTTCACCGTTGAAACTGTTAGATGTAGACGTCTCTTCTACTCCAATAGCTTCATGTCTCGCACATCTCGCCTGTGGAACTCCCGTCCTTATTCCTGCTTCCCTGACAAATACAAACTCCAACTATTTAAGTGTAACGTCAATCGACATCTCCAGCTGCCTTGATCTATCCACTTCCCTTCTCCACATCCTTTCACCTTTCATTCCTATCTGCTCTCGCTCCAAATCTTCTGTAACCCCCTTGCCTTGATCGATCCACTATCTTTCTCCACATCCTCTCCTTTACCACTCCTATCTGCTCTTCCTCCAAACCTTCTGTAACCCCCTGCGTACTAGTGGCTTCTAGCCTTGCTTGGGGTGATATGCTTAAAAAAAAAAAATTACTCCTGCCTTGATGGTAAGGCTGATCAGTCAAACGAGGTCAAAATGGCAAATGATGTCCAAAACGACCCCAAGACCGTCGTTAACTGGGGCAAAAGATGTTTTTTTAAAAGTTTTAACGCTTCCAAAACTAAACTTCTCTCCATTAATCATCTGAGAGACCCCAGTGCTGTCTTCCATCAGCATGGCTGATTCTAACCTCCATCAAAGTGACTCAATGCATCTTATCAGGTTAACGTTCTCAGCTGACATGGAGTGGAAAGACAATATTGAATCCATTGCTAGGTCAGCAGCTAAGAAAGTCGGTTAAACTGTGTTGTGAGAGACAATTTTTCTCTCCAGAATCTATCATGCTTATCTATAATTTTACCATTCATACGTGCTTAGATTATTACTGACCACATATGATCCGGTGTCCCTGCTATTTACTTTGAGCTCCTTGATAAGATCCAAAGAAGAATCAGCAATATTATTGGTCTTGATCTGGCAGCTCGGCTTCAGTCACTATTCCACTGCCGTAAGGCTGCCTATCTGTGTATTTTTATAAATACTTTCATGGTAATTGTTCGAATGAACTCATCACTATGGTACCTAAACTTTATGAATTTAAGCGGAGTACTAGACTGGCATCGAAATCTCATCAATTTACAGTTGGGCTGGTTAGATGTAACCGTAAGTTCTATGCTAACAGTTTTAATTTTCTCGCACTTCTCGCTTGAGGAACTCCCTTCCAACTGCGTGCTTTCCAGCCAACTTTAATCTGTAAAAATTTAAATGCAATGTCAATCGCTAGCTACTGTCCTCCTCGTTAGTCTTTTCTCTTCCTGCTCATTATTAATGTTTCTGTTCCTATTTCTTCCAAAACATGTAACCTCTTGTATTTTAGTGGCTTTACTGTCTTGTAAAAATTTAAATGCAACGCCAATCGCTATCTACTGTCTTCCTGATTACTCTTTCCACTTCCTGCTCATTATTAATGTTTCTGTTCCTATTTCTTCCACACCCAGTGACCCCTTGTATTTTAGTGGGTTTACTACCTTGCAAAAATTTAAATGCAATGTTAATCGCTGTCTACTGTCGTCCTCGTTACTCTTTTCTCTTCTCGCTCATTATTAATGTTTCTGCTTCAAATACTCTCACGAGCAGTAACCCCTTGTGTTTCAGTGGCTTTATCTCCTTGCATGGAATGATACCGATTAAAAAACACTTTGTGGTTTTGTAGTGCCAGTCTATAGGGTTTGATGAAGTATCTTCTTTTCTATTTAAAAGGATTCATTCGCTTGAGGCTATTTTTAATCATTGATCTGAGGAAACGGTTGTATACAGATGATAGTTTTTACGATATTTTGAATTGGTTAGACACTGTGTATGATAAAAGCCCAGATCCAACGAGGTCACTTAAGATGTTACCGTAAGTTCTATGCTAACAGTTTCTTCTCTCGCTCTCTTCGTTTGTGTAACGCACTTCCGGCCTTCTCAGGCTAACGTTTTTTCTACTGACATGAAGTGGAAAGATTATACTGAATCAACTGCTAGGTCTGCTGCTAGGAAAGTTGGTTCACTGTGTCGTGCTAAATAACTTTTCTCGCCAGAATCTATCTTACACATTTATAAGCCTACCATACGTCCATGCATTAAATATTGCTGCCATATACAGACTGGTGCTTCTGCTATATATTTAGAGATTCTTGACAAAATACAAAGAAGAATCTGCAATGTTATTAGTCCTGACCTAACATCTTGGCTTCACGTACTTTCGCACCGTCCTAATGTAGCTTCCCTGTGCCTTTTCTGTAAATACTTTCATGGTAACTGTTCTGATGAACTTTCCGCTATTCTACCTAGACTTTAAGAATTTAAGTACAGTACTAGATTGGCGGTTAGGTCTCGTAATTTTACAGTTAAAATGGCTACTGTTCTCTCTATATATTTTTAATTCATATTCTCTAAAAGTCAGTAACCCCTTGCATCTTAGTGGCTTTATTGCCTTTGATCTTCAAAAATGTAAAGGCACTATCGATCATTATCATCTGTCTTCTTAATTTCTGTTATTTTATTGTTCTTTCTCCTTAATAATATTTTTAACTCATATTCTCTAAGAGTCAGTAATCCCTTACATCTTAGTGGCTCTATTGCCTTTGATCATCAAAAATGTAAATGCAATGTCGATCGTAATCTTTTGTCTTCTTAATTCTTGCTATTTTAATGTACTCTCTCCTTAATATTTTTAACTCATATTCGCTCACACTCAGTAACTCCTTGCGTCTTAGTGGCTTTATTGTCTTGTTTGGGTTTTACTAATTAGAATAAGTGACTCTAGTTTTCCAGTTAATATTTTGGTTTTATAGCACGTTTTGGACAACGAAGTTCTCCTCCACGCAAAGATGGAAAGATTAGAAACCATCATGATTCGCCACCGACTTAGATAGGCCGGTCACCTTTTCCGAATGCCAGACATGCGCCTACCCCAAAAATCCTCTTCCTAGAGGTTGCATCTGGCAAGAGAACACGTGGAGGGATCAGCTCAAAACCACCTTTCTACTTTATATATCTATGCCATTTGATCACTCTAATATATACGTAATTAGATAACAATTCGCAGGTAAGTTTTTCAGGCTCAAAGACGCTTGCTGAGGACGGAAATCAATCCGGTCAATTGGGAGACGGAAGCTGCGGAAAGAACCAATTGGAGAAGAGCAGTCCACGCAAAAAATACCTTGGCGACGACGGAAATCAATCCGGTCAATTGGGAGACGGAAGCTGCGTGAAGGACCCATTGGAGAAGAGCAGTCCACGCAAAAACAACATTCTTGTAAAACACCAGGAGATAAATAGAAGAGACAAAGATTGCCCAAAGAAAAGCCCGAGCTCTCCATTCACTGAGCTCTCTTATCCTGCTATGCAGTGGCTGTGGACGTCTCTTCAGATCCAACCTAGGACTCATTTCACACAATGAAATGTCGATGAGCACCCCAAATACTCGCCAACGAGTTCTGCCAAAGACGACGGGCAAGAAATGTCGCTAGAGACGTAGAAAGACCAAAGAAAAGCGAAAACTGCTAAACCTTCTTACCCTACCAAGCTGCAGAAGTCTCTTCAGATCCAGCATAAAACTCATTAATTCGTTACTTGAATGCCAGACATGCGCCTGCCCCACAAAATCCTCTTCTTAAAGCTCGCATCTGGCAAGAGACCACGTGGAAGGGTCACCTCAAAAACACCTGAGAGACGGGTGCTGGAGAAAGAATCACTTGGAGAAGAGCAGCCCGCGAAAAAGCAGTATCCTTCAAAAACATGAGAAGACAAATGGAAAAGACGAAGAGAGTCCAAACGAAAGCCAGAACTCTCCATCCCCTGAACCCTCTCACTCTATCATGTGGTGGCTGCGGACGTCTCTTCAGATCTAAAAATAGGACTCAGAAGGGAAATGTCGATGAGCATCCCCAATACTCGGCAATGAGTTCCACCAACGACGACGACATTATAGCAATGGGATAGCCCAAAGAGAACCAAGAGCTCTCCTCTCCCTGGACCCTCCCACCCTATCATGCGGTGGCTGCGGACGTCGCTTCAGATCCAAAAATAGGACTCATTTCATAGAAAATGAAATGTCGACGAGCACCCCAAATACTCGGCAACGAGTTCCGCCAACGACGATGGACAAACATACCAAAGTTACGCATAACAAAATTAAAATTTGTGGAATTCGCATATATCTGCCAGTGACAAGTATATAAAAATGATTAATTAATTCCAGGACGCTTCTATAAATTGTCAAAAATTTTGTGAGTACTTCTGAAAATTGTCGAAATATCCTGAAATTTTATAACCATTTAATACTTTTGTCCTTTAGTTCATTTTTATTGCACAATCAGACGCACTTCATATAAAATTTGTCTGCGGCATTTACACAGTTTTAGCTTAGTTTGGCATTAACTCACTATAGGAGCAATGACCTTGCTAAATATTACTCCATAGTTTGGCACAAAGTCATTGCGTTGAGCACCTAACGATTAATACTCTATAGTAGCAACGACTTTCGAGACTACCTTGCTAAACATTGCTCCAATATTTATTAACTCTAACATAGTCTGGCACAAGGTCATAACATTTAACGATTAAACACACTATAGTAGCAACGATCTTCAAGATTAACTAGCTAAAGCAATGTAAGTCGTTCTTAGTTTTTACTAAGCTTAGCTTCGTCTAGCACAAGGCTGTATGCAGTAGACCATAGATCAAATCGAATACAGTAGAGATGATCTTCCAGATTCAAATAGCTTCAAGGTGAAGTCACCGTAATTTTTACTAAGCTTAAGAATATGAGAGCATAGCTTAGTCTGACACAAAGCTATTAGTGTTGAGCACATAATAAAAATCTAACTCATTATAGTAACAACGGTCTTCGAGTCTACTTTGCCAAACTTTATTCCAAAGTGACCTTGGTAGTTATTAAGTTTAACTTAGTCTGGCTCAAGGCCATGTGTGTTGTTGTACCAGGTGAAGATCAATCTCAGTTCTGTAGTAAATGGGCTATTGTTTTTAGTATTTACTTAACATAGTCCGGCAGGTCTAGGTCACAAATGTAGAGTTGCCTGTCGTTGTAATGCTATGCACAAGCCCCCTTGGCACTTCCTCTTTTGGGGACCCCAGGTGTCGGGTAATGACCCAAGCCCACCCGAAGCAAGGTACAGCCTAAGGGATTCCCTTTGGGGCTTGAGCGAATATTCAAATTCCCCGACATGTGTCAAATTTACTAAACGTATCGTTGTCTGTCCTAGAATTATGAATATAGAGTCCCCGAAGAGGACTGAACTCACTACAGTAAGAACGTTGTGTGAAACTAGATTACTTGCATCTTGACAAGCGAGGTGCCTGAGATTAAATTTCTGTTTATTGTGCCAAGGTTAAACCTGATCTTCATTACCTCGTAGGCGGGACTCGTTAAATCTGCTGTTTGGACCAGAAGGCCAAAAAAGAAAAAAAAAAGGAAAAAAAGAAAAAAAAGAAAGAAAGAAAAAAGAAGAAAAAGAAAATCAAGGAGAAGAAGAAAAAATAGCATTCTTAATGAACGATGGATTGTTTTCAACAACGACGAACCGATGTTACGAAGGCAATTTCAATGAGTTCCAGGTTTGCAGCCAGCTTTCTGGCTGATATAACTTCTTTATGCGCCGTGTCCCCTCAGGACGTAAGCGATAATGGCTCTCAACAATTTCCTTTCCTTTGTAGCTCTTAATAAATTTTGTTTTTGGTTATTTCTTTTAAACCTTGTTCCGCCATCCATTTACACGAACTCATTCCCCTTCTTCTACGTGTCGTGTCCCTTCAGGATGTAGGCGATCATGGCTCTCCACAATTTCCCATCCCTTGTAGCTCTTAATAAATTTTGTCTTTTTGTTATTTCCTTTAAATCTTCTTCCTCCATCCATTTACACAAGCTCATTCCTCTTCATCTACGTGTCGTGTCCCTTCAGGATGTAGGCGATCATGGCTCTCCACAATTTCCTGTCCTTTGTAGCTCTTGATAAATTTTGTTTTTTTTGTAATCTCTTCTAAACCTTCTTCCGCCATTCATTTACACAAGCTCATTCCTCTTCTTCTATGTACCGTGTCTCTTCAGGATGCAGGCGATCATGGCTCTCCACAATTTCCTGTCTTTTGTAGCTCTTGATAAATTTTGTTTTTGTTATCTCTTATAAACCTTCTTCCGCCATTCATTTACACAAGCTCATCAAGTATATCATGCGCTGTTTTCATCTGTCCTGTGAGTATCAGATTTTCCAAGCCTTCTTTCCCCATTATGTGCCCCTGTAATTTCATCTGTCTTTTCTTGATGTTAAGTATAAGCTTCCTTTTTGTTATCCATTTTCTCTAAAACCTCGTTGTTGCTCACATGTTCGGTCCATCGTATCCTCAGTATCCTTCTGTAGAACCACATTTCTGTTGCATCATTTATCTTTCTCATCTTTTAGGAAATTTTACGCCATATACGACAGATATCACGTAACAGTTCAGTACTCATTTCTGTGTTTCCAACGAACAGCAATGATAACAAAAAAAGTTGCAATATGAGATCTGGTAAAAACATGCATTGATAACAGCAAAATTGCAATATGAGTACTGGTAAAAAACGGTTGCTGAAAAATTAGGTTTATAATACTCAGACAGACCCAAAGAGTGTGAGTTCAATACCTGGTTCAGGCAGTGGAGAACTTTCAGAGGGAAAATTACCAGGAGATAACTGATAACTGACATCCATCAAACATGGCTCGTGGAACTAGAACAGTCTACCCCAGGGATCGAAATAAAGGGTTCGGTTCGAAATTCCAACCACCTGAAGAGGGCCGGAGCGTACAACGGCCGAAACGTTGTGACAAATATGGCGACAAAGATGAGGACAATAATCCGACTAATGTAAATACTGTACATAATACCTCATCTCAGAAATATAGACAGACTCTGAAGTTTTTCCTGTTTCTTAATACTCTGCTTAGCTTTTGGAATGCATCTTTGTCTATCCAAATGGTTCTTCGAATTTCAGTGTCGCATTTTCCGTCCTCTGTTAGAACACTTCCCAGATATTTCAATTTCTGTACTTGTTTCTCCGATTTGTAATTTGCATTTTGGGCTGTCCCCTTTTGTTAACAACCATGTATTCTGTCTTCTTGCAGTTTATGTGTAGTCCTTCCTTCTCGATTTTTTCAATGCCTTCTGCAGAATCTTTTTGTAGCTTTCTCTCTGTGTCTGCTATCAACACTGTATCATTTGCATATCTTATATTGTTAAGATTGTGGCCGCCGATAATGAATCCTGGTAGGACATCTAATTCTCTCAGATTTGTCTCGTTGTATAGTCCGGTGAGAAGAGACAACCTTGTCTTACACCCCTTTTTATTTTTGTATATCTGCTGAACTCATTTTCTATCCGTATGCAGACATATGCTGCCAGTATAGGTTCTTGATTATTCTTATATCCTTCCCAAATATGTCAGGGTTTGCTGAGCCGTCAACAAATCTTTGTGGCGTACTTTATCGAACGCCTTTGCGTAATCTATAAAACACTGCTACACGTTATTCTACATTTGTATTGTCAGTTTGATAATATTCTGAGAATAAATATCGTGGCCCAAAACCTAGGCCTACCACTAATTAAGTTAGGCTACCGTATACGATAACCTGTGCCAAATCAACATAAGCTCACACCACTTACCTGTATATTGAGACACTAACCGTAATATCTTTATATATGAGCTGTGTAGCAAACAACCTACAACACATATCGATAGGTACTGTATATTGCGATAGATATCGTGTTCCAGTGTTATTGACGAACCCGCACTGTTCTTGTCCTATCTTCTGTCTGATTTTGCTGCGTGTTGTAATTATCATTTGTTCTTTTATCATGGAAATGTTCAGCGATATATTTGTTCCATCTCTGAAGTATTTTTTCTTTTGCTAATATCATCGTTTCGTCCTTGGATTTTATGCATCCCGTTGAGATTATATTTTGTCCTGTTCTCTTATTCTTTTTATGCATGTGTGCTTTATCTGTGATACACATTCATTCCATTTCTACACACTTTTCGTTGAGCCATTCCTCTTTAGCGTGACTGCATTTGTTCCTTATTCCTTTGTGTAGCGTTCTATATTCCGTGTCTCGAGATTGTTTTTGTCTCTTTTCCATCATGTCCATAATCTTCTATGTTATCCATTCATATCTTTCGTCTATTTTCCTTTGGGATGATCTCGATTGTTGATGTTATCAAAGTTTCTCTTAATGTGTCCAACCTCAATTTACTATTTTCATTTTGTCCCTCGTATCTGCTTTTTACACTGTCCATGTATTTCAGATTTGGGTCGTTCAAGTACTATTGAAATCTAATTGTTGTATTGCAATTTGGCTGCCGCCTTAGACTTCTTCAATTTCTTTGTGTAATGTATTTCTTTGGGTAATGTCCTATATTCTGTTTTGATTGCGTTGTTCTTTTGTCTCCTTTTCATCATGTCGAGAATTTCACTCGTCATCCATTCATATTTTTCGTCTATTTTCCTTTGGGACGATCTCGATTGTTGATGTTACTAAAGTTTCCCTTAACATGTCCCACCTCAAATTTGGGTGCTGCCTTAGGCCTCTTCAGTTTGCCTAGTCTCATTTTTAGTTCATATACAACCGGGAAGTGATTACTTCGGCCGCCGGCTCTTGGATAGATTTTCTAATGTACAACTGCATTTCCGAATCTCTTGTTGATAGTTATCTAGTCGATTTCGTTTTTCCTTTCTCTTCCTGGGCTTCTACATGTCTATATACGTCTACGATGTTCTTGAAACCAGGTGTTAGCTAATACCTGGCCATTCACCGTACACCATTGGACCCATTTTTCTCCGCCTTCATGACAAGTTCCTACTCCGAATTTACCAACTATTTTAACCATTCCACCCCCTGACTACTTTGGCATTCATATCTCCCATGACAATTATTATTTCTCGAGTTTAACATTGAGCCTTGGTGCTGTCTCTCGCATAGCAGAACTTTTCGATTTCTTCATCTGTACTTTGTGAATAAACATTTATGCTGGATATGTATAAAGGCTTTCCTTTCAGCTTAACGACATGAATTCTATCAGATAACTGACAGTGTTTCTTCATGTTTTGTTCTAGTATCAATCCTACTCCTCTTTCATGTTTCACTTCGCCTGCATATATAATCCTGCGTTTGTTACTTACAAAATCTCCATTGCTTGGCCACCATGTAGCGCATACGACTAAAATATTGAGATTTAACCTGCTCATCTCCTGTTCTATATTTTTCAACTGGCCACATTGGTTTAATGTTCTTACATTTCATGTTTCGAGAATTATTTTTTGTTCGGTTGTTTTACTATCATAGGAAGTGTTATATATATATATATATATATATATATATATATATATATATATATATATATATATATTATTCGCCTGATGAGATGTGATGATATGCATCGAAACATGAATGAATTTATGTAGCGGTTTTACATATGTTCTAATATAATAAAGAATATTCCTCTATTGTATTGAACCCCATTTTTAAATTAATGTTATGAACGTCTGAATTTATAATTGATTCGTTCTCATTTCATTTGTATATATATATATATATATATATATATATATATATATATATATATATATATATATATATATATATATATATATATAATTGTAACATTTTATTATTATTATTATTATTATTATTATTATTATTATTCATCATAGTATTGTTTCGCTGTCCAATGTATGCATTTAATGAATGTGAAAAACGAGGCCCATGACCAAACTGTTTTGATTAGTTGGGTGGCGGCGTTAAATAAGGAAAGTATGACATTGAAATCCGAAGGCGTATTGGGATAGCCAAAGAAGCATTTCAAAAGCTAAGCAGGGTATTAAGAAAGAGAAAAACTGTGAGAAACAAAGAAAAGGGTACTGAATTGTTAGATGGTATCTTTCTTCTTATATGGCAGTGAATGCTGGGCAATGTCCTCAAAGCTGAGGAAGAGACTTGAAGCAACAGAAAAATGGTTCTACAGAAGGATGCATAATGAGGAAAGAGGGATTGGAGAATCTGATACTCACGGGACAGATAGAGAGAAAGAGGGACAGAGGAAAACAGCGCATAACATAGTGAGTTTAAGTAACTGGATGGCGGAATATGGTTTAAGAGAAATAACAAAGGACAGGAAATTGTGGAGAGCCATGATCGCTCACGTACTGAGGGAACACAGTACATAAATAAGAAGTAGGGTGGTGGTGGACAGCCTTTTAATCAGGGTAGTCGCGAGTATATTTACTCACTAAAATTAGTACACGTCATTTTCACAATAGGGGCATTTTAATGTCTGGATGAGCAGCCTCCAAGTCAGCGCACACCACCTTCAATAACGAGGAGCAAACCAATTGTTGACAAACCCGGTACCCAGTGGCAACGTAGTACAAGGTTAAAAGCCGAAACCGAAGTTTTTATTCTTGCTGCACATGATAAATACTTACTAACTAAAAATTACCAAGCACACATACTGAAAAATTGTGTTAACCCGAAATGCAGATTCTGTGATGAATATCCGGAAACAACTGGCCATCTTGTATCAGGTTGCACGGTATCAGCACCCACTGAATATAAAACTCGGCCTGACTTGCAACGATTTCCCTTCGTTGGAACCAGGAATTAAAATTAAATGAAATCTCTGAAAGATAACTAATATTGATTTTCTCTGCCTGTATCGAGTCGAGCCGAGCCGAAATTTTTTTTATGTCCGCCATGTGTGGTTGGCTTTGTTTTTCTTTTCCGAATTTTGTTTCCCTTGGCGCGACATTCCCTTACCACAACATTAATCAATTTTGACAGAATCTTAAATCTCGCTTTTTCTTACGGATTTTCTGACTTTTGCGAAAAGTATCCTTTCTTTTCTTTGTAAATAAAGCAAAATCTTTTTTTTTAACGTCGCTCAGTCTGTCTTTCGATATAGCTCTTTCTCGCCTTAAGTATTTCCCGTTTTTAATTTCTATGGTTAATTAGTTAGCCAATTACCATAGCTAAATAGTGTCACAGCGGCATATCAACCTCTATCGGTTATTTAATGCCGAAATCTAAATATTTTGATTGGTTTGGTTTGGCTGATTTTGTTTAGCTGCATATCACCCTCTATGGGTTATTTAATCCCGAAATCTAAATATTTTGATTGGTTTGGTTTGGTTGATTTTGTTTAGCGGCATATCAACCTCTATGGGTTATTTAATGACGAAATCTAAATATTTCGTACGAAATTTTATGCCTTTAACTACAGATATTTCTACGTCATTTTATATTTCCAATGTAAACGTTTTTTCGATACATAGTTTGTAGATGATAAAGATGTATTGTTGGTAATTTTAAGAAATATGTATTTCTGACAATTTCATTACAAAAATGTATTGTTATATTTTTTTAGTGCTGAATTGATTGTCGGTTTGCTCTAAAAATGTATTACTGTTAATTTTACTATAAAATGTACTGTTGATCTTTTTTTTGGCGTTTCACTATTTGCCCATAGCTGTGGCCCTAACAGGTGCTATCCCCCAGGGTCAGAGTGGACGTGAGAACAACAGTAATTAAGACGTGGTTCCACGCACCTGAAAACCTCCAATCTCCCGATCGGAGGTCTTGCTTCCGGATCTAGTTTATCGCCATACCCAGGACGGTGGCAATCTGGTATTAAAATGATATATGGCCCTCTGGTATTGATAGCCATTAGGTATTAACGTGTATGTGACCATCCTCTATTTTAAAAAGTTGATAACATGACTTATCAAAGAAGAAGAAGAAGAAGAAGAAGTAGTAGTAGTAGTAGGAGGAGGAGGAGGAGTAGTTTCTGTTGGCTTCTTTTATCGAGAATTATATGGTATTAAATTCAACATTTTTTTTCTTTTTCTTTCCGTGTCATTATCTCTTTGTGGGTTCAAATAATCGTTTAATTTTACAACGCCTTCCCTCACCCCACAAGATTGAGTGGTACGATGCTTATGCAAACAATGTTAGTTTGTTGTATTATTTCCAGCCTCGAGAGTCTGTTCGCAATTAACCTTATTTCGGCGCTGTTGATGAAAAGTTCAATCCCACCCCGATCCGAAAACCTAAAGTTAACTTATTTGAAGAAGACTTTTAAAACGATGACGTCTTTATTTGTTTTGCCTGACATTATAGCACAAGTATAAACTAAACTGAATAAATAAATAACCGCCCGGTTTTTCGACATCTTTTTTAATCCGTGAAGAATCACGGTGGGTTTTACACATCTGTAGGTTAACCGGAAATATATTTTATTCGGCGTACTTGCTAAGCCGATCCCAATGTTGAAGTGCAGATGGCATTTAATGGAAAACTTAGTACAGTCAGTCGAATCCATACATTCACTTACGTCCTTGGGAAAAATATGAATCTCCTTCTCCCTCCAGCTATGGATAAATAGCAGGACAGACCGGGTTCTAGAGCCTAGGATGGCAACTGGTCTACCGCCGAAAGAAATGGTAACCTACTGCGGGAAAACTCTGCCTCGTCAATCATGTATCGAAGGATACGTGATCGCCTAGGCGTGTATGACGCATGGCATATAACTGACTCACGTGCTAATACCCTTGGGAAAGGCATGAATCCCCTTCTCCCTCCAGCTATGGGTAAATATCAGGACAGACCGGGTTCTAAAGCCTTGGATGGCAACTGGTCTACCGCAGAAAGAAATGGCAACCTACTGCGGGAAAAAATCTGCCTCGTCAGAAAGATCGAAATCGATGTATCGAAAGATACATGATCGCCCTACGTGTATCACAAAACTGGCAGTCACAGGAACATTTTCCGACCAGTTCATCATAAAACGGGTGGCATTAATAAAAAAATAAATTCAAAGCAATTTATCGTTGAAAGTAAAGCAGTCATTTTCACGACAGAAGATCATATTCCTAGGAATCTGTTTTAGAAATTGAAGGAAAAAATTGAAGTTTCGTATATTATTATCACTGATAACACTGGGATTAACACATCCAGTATGTGATTTATTTCTAATTTATTCATTTGAAAATATAAAAAAAAAAATCTTTTTGAAAAAAAAAAAAAATTATTCACCAGTGAAAAAGATTAATTCGGAATTTTCGAACACGCCTGTGTCCTTTTTCAACGAGACAATGAATAAATAAGGAAGTGGTACTGTTATCCTCATCTTCATTGCCATATTCACAGCATTTTGGCCGTTGTACACTCCGGCCTTCTTCGGGTGATTGGAATTTGGAATTGAACTATTTATTTCATACACCGGGGTAGATTGTTCAAGTTCCATGCCCCTTCCGGATTTCTCAGTTATTTCCCTTTAACTCAAATCTCCAAGTTTTGGTACTGAACTCATAACTCTTTGGATATAGTTACTGGATCTTTAACGGACTTGAGGACATCTGTGTATGATTTTATTTAGACAACGGCCGAAACGTTGTGAATATGGCAATGAAGATGAGGATAACAGTCCGAATAATGTAAATAATGCAAGTAATCATAATACCTCATATTAGAGATATAGAGGCCAAAATGTTGTGAATATGGCAATGAAGATGAGGATAACAGTCCGAATAATGTAAATAATGCAAGTAATCATAATACCTCATCTCAGAGATATAGAGGCCAAAATATTGTGAATATGGCAATGAAGATGAGGATAACAGTGTGAATAATGTAAATAATGCAAGTAATCATAATACCTCATATTAGAGATATAGAGGCCAAAATGTTGTGAATATGGCAATGAAGATGAGGATAACAGTCCGAATAATGTAAATAATGCAAGTAATCATAATACCTCATCTCAGAGATATAGAGGCCAAAATGTTGTGAATATGGCAATGAAGATGAGGATAACAGTCCGAATAATGTAAATAATGCAAGTAATCATAATACCTCATATGAGAGATATAGAGGCCAAAATGTTGTGAATATGGCAATGAAGATGAGGATAACAGTGTGATTAATGTAAATAATGCAAGTAATCATAATACCTCATATTAGAGATATAGAGGCCAAAATGTTGTGAATATGGCAATGAAGATGAGGATAACAGTGTGAATAATGTAAATAATGCAAGTAATCATAATACCTCATCTCAGAGATATAGAGGCCAAAATGTTGTGAATATGGCAATGAAGATGAGGATAACAGTGTGAATAATGTAAATAATGCAAGTAATCATAATACCTCATCTCAGAGATATAGAGGCCAAAATATTGTGAATATGGCAATGAAGATGAGGATAACAGTCCAAATAATGTAAATAATGCAAGTAATCATAATACCTCATCTCAGAGATATAGAGGCCAAAATGTTGTGAATATGGCAATGAAGATGAGGATAACAGTCCGAATAATGTAAATAATGCAAGTAATCATAATACCTCATATGAGAGATATAGAGGCCAAAATGTTGTGAATATGGCAATGAAGATGAGGATAACAGTGTGATTAATGTAAATAATGCAAGTAATCATAATACCTCATATTAGAGATATAGAGGCCAAAATGTTGTGAATATGGCAATGAAGATGAGGATAACAGTGTGAATAATGTAAATAATGCAAGTAATCATAATACCTCATCTCAGAGATATAGAGGCCAAAATGTTGTGAATATGGCAATGAAGATGAGGATAACAGTGTGAATAATGTAAATAATGCAAGTAATCATAATACCTCATCTCAGAGATATAGAGGCCAAAATATTGTGAATATGGCAATGAAGATGAGGATAACAGTCCAAATAATGTAAATAATGCAAGTAATCATAATACCTCATATTAGAGATATAGAGGCCAAAATGTTGTGAATATGGCAATGAAGATGAGGATAACAGTCTGAATAATGTAAATAATGCAAGTAATCATAATACCTCATCTCAGAGATATAGAGGCCAACATGTTGTGAATATGGCAATGAAGATGAGGATAACAGTCCGAATAATGTAAATAATGCAAGTAATAATAATACCTCATATTAGAGATATAGAGGCCAAAATGTTGTGAATATGGCAATGAAGATGAGGATAACAGTCCGAATAATGTAAATAATGCAAGTAATCATAATATCTCATCTCAGAGATATAGAGGCCAAAATGTTGTGAATATGGCAATGAAGTTGAGGATAACATTCCGAATAATGTAAATAATGCAAGTAATCATAATACCTCATATTAGAGATATAGAGGCCAAAATGTTGTGAATATGGCAATGAAGATGAGGATAACAGTGTGAATAATGTAAATAATGCAAGTAATCATAATACCTCATATTAGAGATATAGAGGCCAAAATGTTGTGAATATGGCAATGAAGATGAGGATAACAGTGTGAATAATGTAAATAATGCAAGTAATCATAATACCTCATCTCAGAGATATAGAGGCCAAAATGTTGTGAATATGGCAATGAAGATGAGGATAACAGTGTGAATAATGTAAATAATGCAAGTAATCATAATACCTCATATTAGAGATATAGAGGCCAAAATGTTGTGAATATGGCAATGAAGATGAGGATAACAGTGTGAATAATGTAAATAATGCAAGTAATCATAATACCTCATATTAGAGATATAGAGGCCAAAATGTTGTGAATATGGCAATGAAGATGAGGATAACAGTGTGAATAATGTAAATAATGCAAGTAATCATAATACCTCATATTAGAGATATAGAGGCCAAAATGTTGTGAATATGGCAATGAAGATGAGGATAACAGTGTGAATAATGTAAATAATGCAAGTAATCATAATACCTCATCTCAGAGATATAGAGGCCAAAATGTTGTGAATATGGCAATGAAGATGAGGATAACAGTCCGAATAATGTAAATAATGCAAGTCATCATAATACCTCATATTAGAGATATAGAGGCCAAAATGTTGTTAATATGGCAATGAAGATGAGGATAACAGTCCGAACAATGTAAATAATGCAAGTAATCATAATACCTCATATGAGAGATATAGAGGCCAAAATGTTGTGAATATGGCAATGAAGATGAGGATAACAGTCCGAATAATGTAAATGATGCAAGTAATCATAATACCTCATCTCAGAGATATAGAGGCCAAAATGTTGTGAATATGGCAATGATGAGGATAACAGTCCGAATAATGTAAATGATGCAAGTAATCATAATACCTCATATTAGAGATATAGAGGCCAAAATGTTGTGAATATGGCAATGAAGATGAGGATAACAGTGTGAATAATGTAAATAATGCAAGTAATCATAATACCTCATATTAGAGATATAGAGGCCAAAATGTTGTGAATATGGCAATGAAGATGAGGATAACAGTGTGAATAATGTAAATAATGCAAGTAATCATAATACCTCATATTAGAGATATAGAGGCCAAAATGTTGTGAATATGGCAATGAAGATGAGGATAACAGTCCAAATAATGTAAATAATGCAAGTAATCATAATACCTCATATTAGAGATATAGAGGCCAAAATGTTGTGAATATGGGTAATGAAGATGAGGATAACAGTCCGAATAATGTAAATAATGCAAGTAATCATAATACCTCATCTCAGAGATATAGAGGCCAAAATATTGTGAATATGGCAATGAAGATGAGGATAACAGTGTGAATAATGTAAATGATGCAAGTAATCATAATACCTCATATTAGAGATATAGAGGCCAAAATGTTGTGAATATGGCAATGAAGATGAGGATAACAGTCCGAATAATGTAAATGATGCAAGTAATCATAATACCTCATATTAGAGATATAGAGGCCAAAATGTGAATATGGCAATGAAGATGAGGATAACAGTGTGAATAATGTAAATAATGCAAGTAATCATAATACCTCATATTAGAGATATAGAGGCCAAAATGTTGTAAATATGGCAATGAAGATGAGGATAACAGTCCGAATAATGTAAATAAAGCATGTAATAATAATAATACCTCATCTGAGATATATAGAGGCCGAAACGTTGTGAATATGGCAATGAAGATGGGGATAACAGTCCGAATAATGTAAATAATTTCAAGTAATCATAATACCTCATCCAAGAGATATAGACAAATCATCAATCTTATTGATAATATTGTTACCATTTTGTTGGCTTTTTATTCCTCAAATTTTATTAACAGGCCTATTAACTCTCTCTCTTTTTCTCTCTCTCTCTCTCTCTCTATATATATATATATATGTTTGTGTGTGTGTCTATGCTTGAGTTGCATTCTGAACAACACCAAGTGGACCACCTGAACCGAATCATCAACACAGAAATCGTCACCTGCATACATTGAACAGGAGTAGCTGTGTATCCCTTGTTTCCTTCTGAGGATTGGATTTCCGGTTCCTTCTAAAGTCTACTTCAACTCTATGCTTCTAACGTCTCCGAAGTTTTATTTTCTATTTTTCCTTAGTAGGAATGGATAGGTTCTCCTATCGTCCGGTTCACACTCCTCCTTTGTCTTTTCAACAAGAATAGAGATTTATCCTTTGTTTCCTGTTTAGGATTGTGTTTCCCGCTCCTTCTAAATACTTTTTTCATTTTCTTTCACTCCCAGTCGCCCCTTACGTCGTAGTGATATTATCACCTTGCTTGGGGTGAACTGAATAAAAAAAAATAACCAGCCTCTTCGACCTTCTCCGGCAGTGTCGTCTCCGCTGTTTGGGTCAAGTGATTTCTCTCCTACAATTTTGGAATATAATCCACCGAGAAATCAGTGTTAATGCATTCTCCATCTATTTTGAAGACTACTAAAACAGCTAGCTAGGTAGAACTAGGAGGAATTTACTATTTCACTTGTAATAATTGCCACCAAGAATACATAGTAGAAACCTCAAGGAATTTAACTAAAAGATTATATGAACACAAAAGGGATCTTTTACAAAAAATCACACTAAATAAATTACTTGTTCACCGTAATGTGTCTGATCATAATTTTGATATAAAAATGCTACTTTTATTAAAAGAGAAAGCAATTCACTAAGATGAAACTGTATAGAAAAGGCTTTAATCGATAGATAATCCATAGTAAGTATAGGCTGTCGGATTAACTCCTCCTAATTTTCAAAACGGCTATTAGGGAACGTTCTACGTACTATAAATACATACTTTTGACCAAAAAGGTTTTCACATTCATTTGTTACACACTTTATGCCTTTGTATACCTTTGTTGTTAATACATTATCATTTTTGTTTGCACATATATATTGGTTCTTGTCATTTCTTTACATTTTCTTACGTGGACTCACATCCCGAGTCCGTCATGTTTGTTGTGGTTATTTCAGGAGACAGCGAGTTATTCCCAATTTCAAACACCGACGTTACTAACGCCCGAAACAAGTTGGGAAGCGCATTAACCGGCCTGTAACAAGTCCCGCGTTCTTGCAACACTTCACCTTTCTTGGCAAATCTTCTATTATAACGTGGGATATTAAATAACAAAGTGATAAAAACACAGACAAAAAGAAATTAAATGAAATCTGCTACACTGTAGTGTAAACCCAAGATCTTTTCTGTTAATTCACCCCCAAATATTAAAAAAAGCCAAAATAAAAAGAATTTATATTTATTAAAATTTCTCCCAGAACGCGGCACTTCCATTGCACTCCAGTTGAGTTGACCTTTGCGATCGCCCAAAATGTGGGCGACTCAGGTACTCTATTTCTAAGTGTGGGGTCTACGTTCGCGCTCACCCTGATAACAAGCCAAAAACGAATTTTTTTTTTAATTTTAAATTGTAAAAAATTTCCTAAGTACCTCGAATATTAAATACGAAATGTGAATAACTTCCTGATTTTTAAGTTTTCATTCTTAGGTTTGGAGTTGTTGCGAAACAAAGTTTGATTTAAAATTTATAATTTCAAAAGACTGCCAAAAATTTAATAAAAAAACAAACTTTTATGTAAAATTCATAATTTATTGTGGTGAATTAATATTTGCGATAGGTAACTTTACATTATTTTGGGAAGGATTTGCGGACATATGTCTATATGAACTTTTGTCCTTGTTTTGGTGTGAGGAACCCACCTCCAAAGTTTATAAAAGTATTTTGAATTCACCCTATATATGTTCTTAGACGAAGTTTAACGAGATTTTTTTTAACCTGGTAGGTAAAATAAATCTTACCCTGTAGGGTGCCCTACATTTACGTCATGTCAAGACGGCGCCATCAGTTAACCTTTAACCCTGCAAGTCAAGATTTAATTGTTCGATAAAAAAGCACCAAACAAAACAGTCAAAACAACGCTAATTAACTGTTTTATTTCTGTTTGGAGAAAGGTAGCGCTAGTCGGGCTGGCGTAACCAAGGCGGATCTTAACAGACCAGGCATCTGGCAGCCAGATGCAACCAGATTTGCCAGATCTTGCCTGTCTCAATCCGCTTTGAGTTACGACGGACGCGCTTCTGGACAAGTGTGTGGGGTGTCTGTCGCGTAGAGTTGTCCAACAAAATCTAATTCATGTGAGTAGCCTAGTCAAGCATTCTTTGATTCACAGCCATCTCCGCCACTGCCACCCGGTGGGAGAAAGGGAAAAGATGACGATACAGACACCCAGATGCGAACGGGTGCCGGTAACAAATTTCTATTTGATACATCCACATAAATAGAAAGAAACGCTACAAGGTTGGTTTGGTTTGGTTGATTTTGTTTAGCTGCATATCAACCTCTATGGGTTATTTAATCCCGAAATCTAAATATTTTGATTGGTTTGGTTTGGTTGATTTTATTTAGCTGCATATCACCCACTATGGGTTATTTAATCCCGAAATCTAAATATTTTGATTGGTTTGGTTTGGTTGATTTTATTTAGCTGCATATCACCCTCTATGGGTTATTTAATCCCGAAATCTAAATATTTTGATTGGTTTGATTTGGTTGATTTTATTTAGCTGCATATCACCCTCTATGGGTTATTTAATCCCGAAATCTAAATATTTTGATTGGTTTGGTTTGGTTGCATTTGTTTAGCAGCATATCAACCTCTATGGGTTATTTAATCCCGAAATCTAAATATTTTGATTGGTTTGGTTTGGTTGCATTTGTTTAGCAGCATATCAACCTCTATGGGTTATTTAATCCCGAAATCTAAATATTTTGATTGGTTTGGTTTGGTTGCATTTGTTTAGCAGCATATCAACCTCTATGGGTTATTTAATCCCGAAATCTAAATATTTTGATTGGTTTGGTTTGGTTGCATTTGTTTAGCTGCATATCAACCTCTATGGGTTATTTAATCCCGAAATCTAAATATTTTGATTGGTTTGGTTTGGTTGCATTTGTTTAGCAGCATATCAACCTCTATGGGTTATTTAATCCCGAAATCTAAATATTTTGATTGGTTTGGTTTGGTTGCATTTGTTTAGCTGCATATCAACCTCTATGGGTTATTTAATACCGAAATAAATATATTATTGGTAAATTTACTATGAATAGGTGTTGTTGGTCACTTTATAGAAAAATATATTGCTGGTATTTTTACTATAAACATTTTAAAAATATTTTTACACTTTCATAGTGTTTTGTTTTTGTTAGTTAGTTTCCCTTAGCTGGGACACTAACAGGTGCTAACACCCCCGCTGAAAGGTGGTTTTCACCATTAATAGTAAATGTGTTCGCCCAATGCAAGGCCCAGGAGTCACTCCAGGTAGTAATTGAGACCTGCAGATGACAATTTGACATTGACGAAAGTACTTCGCATGTGTCTTCCATCTGACAATGACTCGAATATAAGGATCTTATTATTCAAGTAATTGATAGTAAGTTAATGTCTCATTAAGTCCTGTTAGCGAAGTGATTTCGCCATTAATCACAATTACATTGTTATCTAACTCTTTTTATAAATTCTTTCTTTATGATATATATATATATAGACTATATTTCTGTATAGTATATTTAAGACTATATTTCTGTATATATATATATATATATATATATATATATATATATATATATATGAGCGACAGAAACATTTTGTATATATATATATATATATATATATATATATATATATATATATATATATATATATATATATATATATATATATAAAAGTGAACATAGAAGTCAACACTTAGAGACGACAGTCTGTTTCATGCTAGATGCAATCGTCAGGCTACGAGTGCTGTTATTTTTCTCGGCTATTTATATATAAGGGTCAATTGTGCATTGTGGGTAGTCTATTTTGGCAGATATTTTACCGGAAGTCGTTTATTTTTTTATTTGTTTATTTGTGTCAAATTATTTTGCTTGTTTTTATTTAATTCATTTTTGTTTTTTATCCTTTATATTTATTTTATTTTTATTTTTTATTTTGATCGGTGTTTTTATTAACGTAGTAAAAATTTGTTTATATAGCTTATTGTGGGTAGTTTATTATGGCGGCTATTTTACCGGAAGTCGTTTATTTGTTTATTTATTTGGGTCAAATTATTTTGCTTGTTTTTACTTATTTTTATTTTTTATCTTATATATTTATTTATTTATTATTTTTATTTTGATCCGTGTTTTTATTAACGTAATAAAAATTTGTCTATATAGCTTATTTAATAGTTTTGTTTTTGTTTGGGAAGATAAAGCTATTTGTTGAATTTTGGTGTTGATTGTTGTGGTTTGTTCTGACTTTTATTTTGGCGGGAACTTTTTAATTTATTTATTTGGATTGATTATCTTTATTTGTTTTTTCTAAACGGCTAGTTTATCGGT
>OZ038510.1:17159740-17182240 GCA_964036315.1 Acanthosepion esculentum
TGGATGGCAACCAGTATACCGCAACAACCTACTGCGGGATGATAGAAGGAGTTATCTGTCATGTCATGAATCGAAAGAGATATGTTCGCGTGTATCCCGTATGCGACTGACAAAGAACCAGCCGTTTTCCAGCATCTTTAGCCATGTATCGCGTGTATGAGTTCCACTTGTGTCCCAGTAAAGGCTCAAAACAATGGACCGCTTCGAGGAAGTAACCGTTCATCGTGACTAGTATAAGTTCAGTTATGAGATTTGTGATAGGGTGGGCTTATCTAAGGCTGGTTTTAGAAGTCATAGCTGGCACGACAAAAACAACACAAACGTGTACAGTTGTAATGTTCAGCAGAGCTTGATCATTAGAATATTTGTGGTAAGGTTTGTAAACCATCAAATCGCCATTTCAATAGGATACATCCACGTGACCTTACTTTTTGTGGTAAACTACCATAAGCCACATGCAGGTTAAAACGCTCATCGTTTTCACATGACTCACGTGTCACCTAACGATAAATCAAGCAATAGTTGAAAAAAAGTAAATCGATGCGAAAAATGTTTTTTTTTTGCAATTAGCGTGAAATTTATTAATCGCCATATCCAGCTCATTGTTGTGCCAACTGCAAAGGTCGACCGATATACTTTCTTGTGGGATCAGATTCTCTATTTAATCCAGAATTTCCCAACCTTTTTCGCGCAATCGCTCATTTTCACGTAAATTTTTTTCCATCGCCCACCTGTATAATAAATATTCAAAAGTATATCAAAATTGTTTGGTAAAAGTTTGTTACTGGTCCGTAACTTTAATACTGTATTACCAAAAGGAAGTAACAAATAACGCTGGCTTATGTGGCGGCTGCCGCTACTATTAACGTAATAAATAACAAACGAAAGCAAACTTGCCCATTGAAAACTATATATAATATAATATTATGGTCAAGGTTAATTTTATGGTTATGATTAGCATTGCAAGTGTTGACAAAATTTAAACAATTCTTGTTCATAATTATAAAAATAACATGAATATACCGGGTTATTAAAAAAGAATGAACCGATTTCATGACGCATTGCTTCAGTTCTCAAGCGTCGTCATGGAATGAGTCAGTGACCACTTGAAAGAGGAGCTTTCTAAGATTTGAATGGCTGCCAGAGACGAGCTGTAGTCACGTCGTATCTCCGGCGACGTTCAGTTTATTTATCCCTGGAATGGCGAGTCTTCAGCAAAAGGCGTTCTCGAGTTTGCGAAAACAAATACGGTTGCCACAGTGCAGCGTGCATTCTCTTAAAAACATTTGGCGGCGGTTTAAACAGTTTAAAAAGAGTGGGTATCTGTGTAAAGGAAAATGCTTAGGACGAAAGCTACTTGAATAATTATGAAAATTTAGCATGTTACTTACTAAATATTAAATAAAAAACATTTTATAAGATATTTCAAAGAATTCACGGATAGTTGAAACGGCTGATGAGTTGTAAATACAGGGTTATTCAAAAAGAATGAACCGATTTCATGACGCATTGCTTCAGTTCTCAAGCATCGTCATGGAATGAGTCAGTGACTATTGAAAGAGGAGCTTTCTAAGTTTTGAATCGATGACACAGGGGAGCTGTAGTCGCGTCGTATCACCGGCAACGTTCAGTTGTTTATTTATCCCTGGAATGGCGAGTCTTCAGCAAAAGGCGTTCTGCGTTCTCGAGTTCGCGAAAACAAATACGGTTGCCACGGTGCAGCGTGCATTTCGAAGGCAATTCGATATTACTCCTCCCTCTCCTAAGAACATTCGATGGTGGTTTAAACAGTTTCAGGAGAGTGGGTGTTTGTGTAAAAGAAAAAGTCCAGGACGACCACAAGTTTCGGAGGAACAAGTGGCCAGAATCCCTGCTGCATTTGAGGGGAGTCCACAAATCGACCTAGCCGTGAGTTTGCGATCTCTCAATCCATTATCTGGCGTGTGCTAAGAAGACGTCTACATTTGAAACCTTACAGACTACTACTCGTTCAAGCACTTACTAAAATCTGCTCATTCTGCTTGGCCTGCGAGATCCCCAGACTTCACTGTGAGTGATTTTTTCTTGTGGGGGTACGTAAAAGATTTCGTTTATGTTCCACCGCTACAGACTAAACTCGATGACCTTAAACATCGAATAGCAACAGCGATCAACTCAGTAGATCGTGATATGTTGATACGCGTCTGGGAGGAATTCTCTTATCGCATTGGTGTTGATCGTGCTGCAGGTGGTGGCCACATTCAACGCTTGTAAGTTGATTGTGAGTAGAATTCTTGTGACTAGGCTGGAGTTTTCTATTGTTTTTCTTTATTAAAATATTGCGTAATGAAATAAGTTCATTCTTTTTGCTATGGTAATTTACCCACGCACGCGTGGACTCTTCCAGCTATAAATAGGAGCAGGTACTGCCTTTTGGAGAGGGAAATTTTCAGCAGTCAGCTCTGACAGTCGGACCGAACATTCTTGCTGTAACACTGTCGTTTGTATATGTTAGTATTACTGTTTCTGTTAATATATTTGTTTAACTTAATTCCTCTCTTTGTGTCTTTATTTCGGGCCCTAACAAGGCCACAACATTTTTGGAATAACACTGTATACTACTAGAAATTAATAAAAATTCAGCGAATATTTTTGTTATGACCTAATCCTAACGAACTCGTTGAATGCTAATGACACTTCTCAAAACCATAGAAAATACCAAATTATTCCTTGTTTGCGGGAATATTTATATCTTATCTAGGAATGTGACCCACTTATTATTATTTAGCCTCCTGATTCTTTCAATATCTTCTTTGAATATTTTTTCTGGTTGCAAGACATTTTTAATACTCAAAATCTACCAACCAAATTGTAAATCGTCCACCATTTTTTGTTCAGTTGCTCATCGCCCACCTAACAGCTGAAATCGGCAACAGTTCAAACTTAGAATATTTTTTTCCCTATGACGACGAAATATCCTCTCGACCGATTTAAGACTACTGACCTAATTCTATAGTTGGGTTAACCTTCTAAGAATAAGACTGTTTGGTCGATTAGTATTTTAGATAAATGTTCGAATTTTAATGTTTTCTCGTGATAGTTTTATCTAAGGCTAGCCATGTGGTTTGTTTCGTCATTTTTCCAGCGCACCCAAGTGGAATGGGTAGCATGTTCTTAGTTTATAATCAATCTATCTGGTAAACTGCGAGTTAAGTTTAGACTTGAATCTTACAGAATCCTATCACTGGATCACTTCATGAGAACCAACTTCGTATTTTCTATGCCTGCACCCTTCAGAACGTTCTCCCTGTTCTGTCATCCATTTACAAAAAATCGTTATTTCACCTCTTCAATATGTCCTGTGGGTGCCGAATTTTTCAAGCTTTCTTTCCTCCTTATGAACTAACTAGGCCTCTTAATTAGTTCATTAACATCCGACAGCAAGACCTCTGATTGGAGGTTTTGAGAAACATGGAACCCCATGTTTAATTGTTGTTGTTTCCATGCCAACCTTACTCAGGGTGGTAGCACCTGTTAGGGTCCCAGCTATGGGAAAATATTGACCTCCCAACTCTCTGTAACTCCTTGCATGCTAGTGGCTTCCCGCCTTGCTTGGGGTGAAATGCTTAAAAAAAAATCACTGTTCTCAAACTTTTCCCATTTACGGCCTCCTTTTGATTGTTGATTTTTTTAGTCGTTTACTTTAACAAAAGCTTATATTATAATTTCCGGAAAAAAATAAACGGTGATATTTCTCCAGATAAATTTCAAAACTGCTTTTTAAAAAACTGTTATTGGTCCTTATCTATAACTACAGAATGAACTAAACTGGACCATAACAGTAATTCTACTATAAAATGTATTGTTGGTCAATTTGCTATAAAATATATTGTTGGTAATTGTTATGGGCCCTTACCTATAACTACAGAATGAACTCTTCCTAACACTATGTATACTACGCCTCTCAAGAGAGAGAGAGAGAGAGAGAGAGAGAGAGAGAGAGAGAGAGTGAGAGAGAGAGAGAGAGAGAGAGAGACGAATCGAACCGAGCCGATAGTTGTTCACTCCAAACCAGACTGACAGTCATACTAACACTTTCCACATATCTTGTATTATTATTCCGTGTAATATATCTTCGTTATTTCTACTCTTGTGTTCGTGTTGTTCTTCGTTGGTCCTAAACTGGACCATAACAGTAATTCTACTATAAAATGTATTGTTGGTCAATTTGCTATAAAATATATTGTTGGTAATTGTTATGGGCCCTTACCTATAACTACAGAATGAACTTTTCCTAACACTATGTATACTACGCCTCTCAAGAGAGAGAGAGAGAGAGAGAGAGAGAGAGAGAGAGAGAGAGAGAGAGACGAATCGAGTCGAGCTGATAGTAGTTCACTCCAAACCAGACTGACAGTCATACTAACACCTTCCACATCTTGTATTATTATTCCGTGTAATATATCTTCGTTATTTCTAATCTTGTGTTCGTGTTGTTCTTCCTTGGTCCTAACCTTGGACCATGACAAAAACAAAACCAGTTAAATGAAATAAACTTTTATTTATGTAACGTCAATCGCCATCTTCTCTCTTCCTGAACCCAGTTTCTTTTTTATCCTTTCTTCAACCCCACCCCAGTCTTCTCATTCACTTTTACTCCCTTTAACCTCCCGCGTTTTAGCGGCATTACTGTCTTGCTTCGGAGGTGAGATTATTATTTCTTTTTAAATTGGCAAAAAAAAAAAAAAAATGTCCTGCACATAAATGCATACACAAATTAAAAACGGTCAGCAAAATAACAAAAATAAAAAATAAAGTTGGTAACTATTACTTAGAAAATTCATTAACTAAATCGAAGTAATTTTTATAAATAAAACAAAAATATATTTCAATTACATAATTTAAGTTTATTAGAACTGAAATATAACAGACAACATAGTTGTAGCACTGCGGCCCTTTCATTTAACGTATGACCTCTTCAAATCACAAAACGTTTATGTGCTCCAAATAAAATTTACCACGGTCCCCTTGTGGCCATGTGGCCCCCGGTTAAGGACCATTATGTTAAAATATAAAGTTTGTTGAACTGTTGCATAGTAATGGAAACACATCCCACATTCATGTTACCTGTCACTTTTATTTCCGGACAAATCTTTGAGTTATACTGACGTGTTTCTGAGCAGCCGCCAAACATCGGGCGTCACATTTTGTAAATACTTGAACGTTGATTATTCTTCTTAATATAACGTGTTTTTTTTTGTATCAATCGATCGATATCCCTTCTAGATTCGTTCCAAACCAGTTGCGTGATTTATGGACGGTGCGGTAGCGGTTTTAGTTTTCTAAAACCGTTGAAGATACCGGGACAGTGCAATTACCAGGTTTTTGTTTGTTTGTTTTTTTTTAAATATAGGGTTTTACTGTCTAAGCCTGCTGCAGATACTGGTGCAGTGCAGGCGGTAGTATTTATCGGCCGCGTGTGGGTGCCAGGGAAGGGCTGATTTCGAAGAGAAACACATATATTGAAAGAAAAAAAAAACTGCAGCAGCCAGGAAATAAAATAGGCCGACGTAATACATCGTCGCACAAACACGTTATATACACGTTTTATTAACGACGAAGGACAAGTAACTGTGATTAAGGATTTTATTTAATTTTTCTTATGTTCGGACAAGTGTATTCTTTTCTAGTGTGTAAAAACTATTCAAAAGTTCAACATATCCAAGCCCTTTCAGCTATTCTTTTAGCGATTATCATTTATTGTTTATTTTTAACTGAACGTGTGGTTTTTATGCATATGTCTGAAGTTATAGGAATGTTTTATTTTCCAAACACGGTCAGCACATTGTGACCATGTTCGCAGCTAATGTTATTGTGTTGGCTTTTCTTTTATTATTATTAGGGTTTCCATTATTTTTTTGCATGCCGATGAGGCTGTTATACTTGTATTTTCTACTAGTATGTTTCGGATAGAGTTTGGTAGATTTTCGTATGTGTTTAAATGAGTCCTAAATGAGCTATGGACGGGTAGGTGTAACGTCAGTCGTCTAGATAGACATGTAGTAGTATGACGGATATAATTATTTATGAGTTTGTTTTAATCAAGAACACTGTTCCTAAAGGGGCATTTGAACTCGCAAATAATATTGATCCTCTGTAGTTTTTATTTTTCGGGTGTGTTGCTAGTTTTTATCACAATGTTTAGCTGTTTTTGGATAGTTTTACACACTTGGTGTCCAGAAAAGAAAACACTTTTACGAACACAAGAAAAATTAAATAAAAATCTTAATCGTAGTACCTTGTCTGTCGTCTTTAAAGAAAATGTTATAAAAGAGGGATTGCTGCCGAAATACACAATATATATATATATATATATATATATATATATATATATATATATATATATATATATATATATATGACAGCAAAAAACCAAAAATTTACCATAACATAGGTATAGTCAATTTCAAACCGTTCTTCAGACGGCTATCGTCAGCCTTTAAGTGCTTGTCTCGGAGCATTGCTCTAAATTTATTTTCAAAGTGAGTCCTTCTCTGGTAGGCGCCTTGTTAATAAGAGTGCGTTGTGTTAGCGGTTGATGGGGGCGTAAGTTATCCTATCCCGAGGGAAGCGGTCTTGGTTTGGAGTTTATTTATGGTCAGGATTTTTGTTTGTAGTTTAATATCAGTTCCTACTATGTAGTGTGTTTTTTTTTATAAAGGCCCCGGTGTGTGCTTTTCTGGGATTCACAGTAAATAGTTTTTGTACTACTAAGCGATGGGAGATTTAAGAGGATTGTGGATCAGTTTTAATAATTAATATTACTAGGATCCACCCGGATTATATATTAACGGATTGATTACCTGTACTATATCAACAGCCACCTGCACTAATGCAAAGCTCTTCAGTAAAATGAATGGAGAACTTTGGCTGATTGGCATTTGTTTACATTTGTAACAAACAATACGCTAGATTTAGTTGTGTAACTCTACCGAGTGAAGATAGCTCTAGCTGACACCAAATTAGTTGTGTTTCAATCCTGGCTTGAGGCATTCGGAAGTCTAGTCGCACTGAGGAGCTGTGATACAGCGAAACAGTACTGTCTGTGTATGACATATATATATATATATATATATATATATATATATATATATATAAAAGCGTCTCTCCTTGTGGGTGATGAATTATTGACCACTTCACAACCCTTGCCACGCCCATTGTAGCGAACCACCCCATTTTCTTCATATCTCATTGGTGAGATGTAAGTTACGCTTGAGCAGATTATCCCCAGGAACCGGTGCTTTCTAACCAAATTCCAAGAGAATGCTTCCACGATCACTATAATCTGAAACTATTCAATTTTAGTGTTAATCAGTGTTGTAACCTAGGGAAGGTTACTGAATAGAATAATTACACGAAGGTTGGTAATGAACGATAATACTTAGGACAAGAACAACACACACAAGATTTACCAGCAGCATATAGAAGAAGTAGTGAACTGCTAAAAGTGAGTCAAGTGAATTTCACAATGAATCTCCAACTGCAGGATATCTACCAACCGTCTCATGCGGTCAAATGAGGCACAAGGCCGAATTTAATGTAGGGTATCCGAGCCCGTGGGCTCGGTCACAAATTCCCCATAAAACCCAGTATAAAACGGGGTCGGGTAGCTGTTTCCTGAGATGAGACTCTGCCCTTCGACATAGCCTCGTCTAGAGTTTGACCAGCACAGCTGGAGATGAATCTCCAACTGCAGACCAACATATAGTATTTATGTGAATGGGGACATACCCATTATCGTCTGTAGGTATGCTACAACAATCAGAATCTTACCCACATATCCCCATAAACTGAACCGCTTACTCTGTAACCCTCTGCCTCGAGTGGGTCTTGGGACTAGTACAGGGTGGTATCATATATATATATATATATATATATATATATATATATATTATGAAATGGACAAAATCCGACAATTATTTTAAAACATTTTGATGTTTATACATTCTTTTTTAATATATACAAATATTTAAGTAAATGTTTTGTTTATAATAAACAGTATTAACAACATTTACCGGCCTGAATGTCCGAGAAATTGTCATAGAAAATATGCGTCCTCCGGCAGGAATCGAACCTGTATCGTATACCGAACTGTCATATAGCCTGACGTGCTTTTACCGATTTCGCCAAAGAGGAGCGTTCGGTTAGTAAGGTCGATTTTACTGCTTTTAAATTACAATTTTCCATGATTCTCTCACGTACATTCATATCTGCTCAATGCGAATCCAAATGTAAACAAATGGCGTCACACATACACATTATGAAATGGACAAAGTCCGACAATTATTTTTATGTCATTTTTATGTTTATACATTCTTCTTTATAGATACAAATATTTAAGTAAATACTCAGTTTATTTCGGTTGAGCTCTCTGGTTTGAGGTGTGAATTTGTAAACAGTGACTATTTAAGCTAATATTGCACGACTCTTCGGCAGAATTGAGTCACTGTCAGTCACTGTGTGTTTATCTAAATCTAAAAATAAACACGCTAAAATTCAACTTCATTCCTACCGTGCGTCGACGGCTTAGTGGGAGAAGTTCCGACTGACGCAAATTCAGTCAGATTTCGATCCTAACTAGAGGCAACCGGACGTCTAGCCACACTGATAAGCTGTGAAACAGTGAAACAGTCTGTCTGTGGATGACAAAAATATATATCATATATATATTTATATATATATAGTCTGTTTATAATATATATATATATATATATATATATATATATATATATATACATATACATATATATATATATATATATATATATATATATATATATATATATATATATACATATGTATATGTATATATATATATATATATATATATATATATATATATATATATATATATATCAGTATGTGACACCCTGTATATAATTTCCTTTTCAATATCTGCTATATTTATGTTACTAGAATTTTTGGCAACATGCTGACGCGTGTGAAATCCTCAAGGTATTTAGTATTGTTGGAACTATTTCCGACATTTTTTGTCGAGATTTACAAACTCTACGTTTCGTTCAACTTCGAGAGCCAGTGAATGAAATTGGAATTAGCTGGTTTGTCTGGAAAAATATTTTGACAACATTTCCACTTTGTGGTTTAATAACTTCTTTAATTTAATTTTATAGCACTTCATAGTAAACAATATTTTTAAAGACAATTTCCTTTTTAACAGCGAAGAATAAATTCTTAGGATTTCTTACTTTTGAGCGTGCAACATGCAACAGGCCATGCGTAAATATTTTCATTCTGGGGCCAAATTCCAGCTTTTTTTGTTAATAGTTCTTGTAAACGTAGGGTGAACTAGAAACAGGATTCTTGTATATTAAAGAAAAGGATATGCAAAAAAGTAATATTGCATTTTTATTAAATAAGTATTTGTTATTTTAATAATTAAATTGTTTTTAAAATAGTGGGAGTATTTTGTATGTTAAATAATAAAACTTTTAATTTTTCCAAAAAATTAATGAAAACTTTTTGTACTAGCTACGCGCCCTAGTAAAACCAACTGTGCTTTGTGTCCCCTTACCTGTTGCACTTCTCGCCAAAATTTGGTTTCGATCGGTCAACATATGGCTATTTTAGAGGCTTCGATAACTTTAACACGTTGTTTGATTGTTAATCTTTCCATAGTTGAAATTGCCAAAGACTTACTTTGTTAAATCTGAAGGAAAAAGAAAAAATCATTAGACGCTTAAACTTAATTCGCATTTAAAATCGGTCCAAGGTATTGGAACACCCAATATATAAGATTATTTTCGGATAATCCAACAACCGTTTCGATAAGCTTTTACAATTTTAAGAATCGGTTCGCGCGATCCGGTGCAAACCGTTAGGATGTCGCCCCTGGGTATAAGTGTTTGTTTCACGTTTGCTGAATTCTCTATGAAATAAACTGAAATCTTCTACTCTTGATAACTGGCCGAAAATCTTAAATAGCATTTCTGATATAGCTAAAACGGAAACATAAAATAATTACTTAAAAAAAAAAAAACAATAATAATTTATATAAAGACAAAATATGTCTCGCTACCTCTACTGACAACTTTATTAATTATTCGGATTACCAACTCATTAAGCAGTGAAAGGAATTATTCAACCTCAGACCCAACTGTCATCTTTACTCCACTTTTGATAATATAAAAAAGCATATATATATATATATATATATATATATATATATATATATATATATATATATATATATGCATATATATATATATATATATATATATATATATATATATATATATATATGTATGCATATATATATATATATATGTATGCATATATATATATATATATATATATATATATATGTATGAAGAAATATAGTCTTAAGGTGTGCTATATTTATGGATGGGATAAAGTGCTCAATATCAGAGATAGAGCGTGTGTAAATATAAAAGTGAACATAGAAGTCAACACTTAGAGGCGACAGTCTGTTTCATGCTAGACGTAATCGTTAGGCCACGAGTGCTGTTATTTTTCTCGGCTATTTATATATACGGGTCAGTGGGTAGTCTATTTTGGCGGTTATTTTACCGGAAGTCGTTTATTTGTTTATTTATTTATTTGCGTTATATTATTTTGCTTGCTTTTATTTTTATTTTTATTTCTTATCTTATATATTTATTTTAATTTTAATCGGTGTTATATATATATATATATATATATATATATATATATATATATATATATATTCTCTTTATGCATTATTTTAATAGAGACAATTTATTTAAGTAAATGCTCTGTTTTTTTTTAAATAAACAGTATTAATTACATTTACTCGCCTGAATGTTAAATAAATTGTATCCATTAAAATTATCGAACTTAATCCATTTCATAATATGTAGTCAGTTTTTACGTTAAGGCACGTTTCGTGAGCAGGGGTCATCGTTCGGGAAAGATTGTCGATGATTTGTTGTTTATTAACAGTAATTTGAACTTTGATAATCAGATGCTTCTCTGTAGCTGAGCGCTATAGCACGTCAGATCTATTGACGGTTCCGTATAGGACACAGATTCGATTCCTGTTTGAGAACGCATATTTTCTGCGAAATTTCTCGAAATTTAACTCTATCTAGGATAACTTTGCCTATCTTTCTGATTTCTGGTCTGGTAGGGTTGATAATCCTCGTAGATAGATTGATCTCAAAGTCTGTTTTCTAATCTTTAATTATGACATACGATTCTTTGGTACAGAGCTTACTAACCCTATTGCATATTTTAACTTTATCAGTAATATTTCTACAGGCAGTGTTAATTCTATTAACTAAATTAATAGTGTTAATATTCAACATCTTGTAATTTTTGGTTAAATATTTTTAATTAAAGCATTATAATCTTTAGGAGTAAATTTAGAAAAATTAGCGGTTTTGCCAGATTTAACAAAGATTTTGTTAGATCTATTAATATCTTTAACAAGAGATTCTAAATGCCTCTGGAAATGAATCCTATTTCATGAAAAGAGATGTCGTTTCATAATACTTACTAGATCATTTTCAAAGCCGTGTAAGCACTCAATTGGAGAGGGGTGCAGTTTTCAAACTTTTGAAACCATAAGGATCTGATATATTTGAAACATCCCAATCAAGAAGGAAGAAGTTAGCCTTCCATCTCATTCTTTTAATCAGATCTCCAGGCTTCAAAACCAGTTTTTCAAAATATTCCTGTTTGTTTGTATTGGGAATGTTTTTAGCGAAATTCCGAAATTAATATTTTCCATTTTTGAGAATTAAATAAATGTAAAAAGTGCTTCATCGTGAAGGGAGCGAAATATATATATATATATATATATATATATATATATATATATATATATATATATATATATATATATATATATATGTGTGTGTGTGTGTGTGTGTGTGTGTGTGTGTGTACATTTTTTCAAATTAATTGAAACAGTTTTAGACTCACTGGAGTGACACGGTGTAATCGATTTCTATTTTTCCTCAGATTAGATCATTTGCAGTGTTGTGCAGTAATATGAATCTATTTTCAGGGTGTATGATGAAATTTGTTTGGCCTTGAAAAATATTGCGTCATCCGTGATTGCATCATACCGAGACACTATTTTTTCGACTGTCGGTTAGTTGTCCTACGACTATTGTCTGTGATTTAAATCCAATGTAGTCAATCTGCAAGGAACGACTTCGTGGAATGGACATAAGAAATGCTAATATGTGCACTGGGGCATGTTTCATTGGGAAAATACGAAAAAAAGTAAATAACATAATTATTTGTTTTGTTTCAGTTAATTTTCCCAAGGGTTCATATATATATATATATATATATATATATATAATAATAATTCACCGAGTCTAGAAGAATACCAAACAGAATGCACTAGACAGATGTTTGTTCCTATTTGGGACTCATCAGCAGTGGGTATCCACTACCGCGTATCGAACCCGGACTGTTACGATACAACGCAAACGTCACACCACTGGACCAACTGGCCTCGGTGACAAAGAAGAAACCGACTAGACACAAAACTTTGGTTTCACTAGTGACACCAAAAAATGAAATATTCCACAAACAAATAATAGAATTTCAATATATATATATATATATATATATATATATATATATATATATATATATATATATATATATATATATATATATATTCTATGATTTCAGATTCTTAATGGTAAAGAATTTTATAACAGCAAGGAATAAGTCAGTTTTTGATGGGATTTTAACTAAAACGACCGGTTTCGACCCAGATCTTATCAGGTTTATTTTCTGGGTATATCTTAGAGGACTAAAAAGATAAAATGAGGGAATGAGGAAAAAAAAACGAAAGCAATCCCACTCAATCCCAATATATATATATATATATATATATATATATATATATATATATATATATATATATTTAAAGAATTAATGGATTTTATTTTTTAGCGGATACCAGTATTTGAGTAGACGTTGTTTTTAATTTATCTACTGCCCTGCACATTCGTGAAACCTTTCCAAAGAAAATGTACCCCCATCTGGCAAGATTCGAATATATTCAAATCATGGGACAATCAATGAGTAATCTAGTTCAAAGGAAGTTGTCAAAAACTAGCGCATAGAAAAAATACAATGATCATCTCTGGTCATTATCAGGAACATTATCAGAGTTATGTGAAAATGTCCTATACTAATCTTTCGTACCCATTTCGAATTTTGCTAACGCAAGTAAAAAAAGGTTTTTAACCAAAATTTCGAACGTTCTAAAATGGTTAACGAATATAATTTAATTATCGAAAAATCCTTTGGTCTTTCCTCTTAATAATAACATAAAGATTTAGATGATAAAACGATTTTTTATTAAGTTTGGGGCATTTTTTCATCATAATGTAGTATTTTTTTAGCGAATCAATAGAGGTACGTATATATATATATATATATATATATATATATATATATATATATATATATATATATATATATATATATATATATATATTCGGTTAAATAATATCGACAAGTTATGTTTATCCAATTTTGTATTGATTTCTCTTTCTATGAGAGAATGTGGAAATTTTGTTATGTTAGTGTCCTAAATACAACTCATTTAAATTATGTTACCCCGCCGCGAACAAGCACAGTAACTCAAAATTTTGATATCCTCTGATAAGAAGAAAAATCAATAAAAAATAGAATAGACGGAATTTGTCGATATTCAAACAGGTTGTAACCTAAATATACATTATGTGATATACATATATATATATATATATATATATATATATATGTGTGTGTGTGTGTGTGTGTGTGTGTGTGTGTGTGTGTGTGTGTGTGTATGTGTGTGATTCTCAGAATTACCCTGTAGAAAAAGACAATACGTATAAAGGAAAAAAGACAATTGGAAAACTGTGTACTTTTAGCTGACTTGTTCGTCCAATGTGAACTTTTTCAAGGCAAAAAACAAAATTAATTTATTGAAACAAAGTATCTATAAACAACAAAAAAATATCTAGAAGAGTTTAGAAACGTTATTATATATTCACTGGGTCAAGTGAAAAATTACATCATTTCCTTTTTACGTTTGAAGAGAATTTTTTCACATTTAGAAATATTTTTTGTATTGTGTTGACGGATGCAACTGTTTTCTTTTGATTTCTTGATATATTTGCGGTGTATGTCGGCTTGGGAAGGTAGTGATTCTGTTAGGAAAGGTGATATTGGAAAAAATCCTGGGTGTAGATTAATATTTGGATAATATTCAATGACGGCACTCTCGATGATTTTCCTTCTGAGTGAATTATTTCTTTATGAGTGTAGCATTTTAAAATAAAAATTATGGTTGAATTTATTTCTATGGATGCCTAGTGCATTTGTCAAATTGTTATTTATGAGGTCTCTTTTTTTGCTCATAGATACGTTTGTTTTTAATTTCTGCTTATTTCTAAGATAATTTAAATCCTATTCTTTTTTAATCCATTCGCGTTCTTGAATTCTATGATTTTTTGTTTCTCCTCTGTAGATTTCAAGTTCTTCAGGGTTTCTTCAACCTTATTTTTTATTATATCATATTCTAATACTTTTCACCTTTCGTTTTTAGTTCCCATATGTCATATAGCCTGACGTGCTATACCATTTAGCTACAGAGGAAGCGTCTAGTTAGCAAGGTCGAATTACTGTTTTTAAACTACAAATTTCCCATAATTTCTCTCGAACGCTCATATCCTAATCTTTTATTTTTTCACATTTTTTCAGGTTCGATTCCTGTCGAAGGACACATATTTTATATAAGCTTTTTCGGACATTCAAGCCGGTAAATGTTGTTAATACTGTTTATATCCACACGAGCCATCTTCAGATAACGATAACGGTCGTGGAATAGCAAACGTAAGCCGTAAGTTTAAGATGCGGTTCTATGACGTCAAATCACGTGAAAGGCCGAAATATTAACATAACTAGATGCAACGTAATGTGTTGTGACTACTTTGAAATGTAATGTTATATTTGCATAGCAATCTTCTATGTCAACATAACAAAATAGTATCATCGACAGTGAATATCTTTGTTAAAATGTCCGTATAACCACTCTGAAAATGGCTCACGTGAGCCGAAAGCTTACATAATAAAAAAATATCCAAATGTTGGACAATTTTTGTCTTTATTTCACCCGAAATTAAAGCAAACATACAAACATTAGAACGGCTCATGATCAGACATAATAGACATCCATTGTTTGTTATATTTAATAATATATATATATATATATTCCGTATACACCAATCTTATACTTGTATATATATATATTTGAATTGGACAAAGTCCGACAATTTATTTAAAGACATTTATGATATGTTTAACGTTCTTTTTATAGATACAAGTATTTAAGCAAATGCTCTGTTTTATAATAAACAGTATTAAATGACATTTACCGGCCTGAATGTCCGAGAAATGTTCATAGAAAATTTCCGTTCTCCGACAGGAATCGAATCTGTATCCTATACGGAACCGTCATTTCGCGTGACGTGCCTTAACCGTTCGGCCACAGAGAAGCGTCCGGTTAGCAAGGTCGATTTTACTATCTTTAAACGGTTAAGGCACGTCACGCGAAATGACGGTTCCGTATAGGATACAGGTTCGATTCCTGTCGGAGAACGAAAATTTTCTATGAAAATTTCTCGGACATTCAGGCCGGTAAATGTTATTTAATACTGTTTATTATAAAACAGAGCATTTGCTTAAATACTTGTATCTATAAAAAGAACGTTAAACATATCATAAATGTCTTTAAATAAATTGTCGGACTTTGTCCAATTAAAAAATATATGACGTCATTTGTTTACATTTGATACGCTAGAGCAGATATGAATAGAAGAGATTCATGGAAGATTTAAGTTTAAAGATAGCAAAATCGACCTTGCTTCTCTGTGGCCGAACGGTTAAGGCACGTCACGCGAAATGACGGTTCCGTATAGGTTACAGGTTCGATTCCTGTCGGAGAACGAAAATTTTCTATGAAAATTTCTCGGACATTCAGGCCGGTAAATGTTATTTAATACTGTTTATTATAATACAGAGCATTTGCTTAAATACTTGTATCTATAAAAAGAACGTTAAACATATCATAAATGTCTTTAAATATATATATATGTACGCGGTCGGTGTGAAAAAATAGATAGTACAATTTGTAAATAAAAAATATTGACAAATTAATATATGTTTAAATAATGATCTGCTGCCACAATACTATATATATATATATATATAGTTGGATTGATGTGAGTTTGTGACCCTGGGTTTCACGCTCTCTGCAATCGTCATACAAACTAAATATGTTAGCTCTATCACTGATATTGAGCGCTTTCCAATAAGTACTGCGCATAAATAATATATATATGAAAATTACACATCTACATATTTATATACATACACATTTTTCATATATATATATATATATATATATATATATATATATATATATATATATATCAATCACTTTAAATACTATTTTCAATGGATACTCATATCTGAGTAGAGGCACTTTTATTCATTAAACAGTACGTTTATTTTCTTCTACCGGCCTGAATATTTGAGACTCTTAATAAGGAAAAATATGCGCCCTCCGGCTGAATTCGAACCTGCATACCCTTGGGCATTGGAAAACCGTTGTTGATCGAGCAAAATTTAAGCGAAACTCTTCTCGTATTAAATTATTCTTACCTTTGTAACACTGAGGAAATGAGGATGATTCGAGACTGTGAAAGTGGCAAAGCCTGCCCTAACTGTAGTGGTCTGAACTGGTGGCACTCAAAAATAGTGCTTATCTATTTTCTATGTAAATAGCAACATAATAGCGACACGCTTTCAGCGTTGAGTTTGTTAGGGAAAGTGTTAACGCTGATATGCCACAGTAAATACTGGAAGACTCAGACAAGGGAAATAAATCAACCTCAGTTTCGTTTCCGTCCGCCACAGCAATTGAAAAATGGCGTCATGAATTTTTAATTCCCTGATATTTTGACAAGTAAGTCCTTGTTGTGGTAATCTCTCCCGCTTTCCACATCCACGCCATCCTCACCTTTTAATTTCTTTGTGGAATAGAACATATCTGTTATCATAGTTTTATGTTCTCTATCCTTCCATATTGTCCGCTATCGTCCCCAGTTATCGTCTGCTTGCAAGCAAAATAGCAGAATAGCCATTAAGGCTTGTCATCAGTGTATATTTGTTTTTACATGAATGAAGAGGTTTATTCTTTTTCGTCTAATAGAGTCTATTACTGTGAACTGGATTACGTCGATAATATTTCAGTTGTCACAGAAGTAGATGTTTGTATATATGTCAATTTTGAAATACTCACATGAGATTTTTTTTTATATTTTGGACTTAACTGATGGGTAGGGAATTTGCCGTTGTTATATTGCAAGAAAATCTATAGAATAGCTTTTCTTCAAAATATTATGACATTATCAGCTATGCTTATAAAACCGTTTTCTCAGATCAGTTATAAAAATGGCTTCATGAGAATAAATAATGTAGGTAAAAAAAAAGACAATCCTTCATCAGGTCTTAGAGATTGGCGCTACACAATCACAAAGAACTTTGCTAAATGACAAAAAACACTTCTGATATGTGCCGTGTCCCTTTGGGGCGTTGGTAATCATGGCTCTCCACAATTTCCTGTCCTTTGTAGCTCTTAATAAATTTTGTCTTTTTGGTTTTTCTCCTAAACATTGTATTGTCATCCATTTAGACAAGCCCATTCCTCTTCTATGTACTGTGTCCCTTCAGAACATGGGCGATCATGGCTCTCCACAACTTTCTGTCCCTTTTAGCTCTTAATAAATTTTGTCTTTGGTTTTTCTCCTAAACCTTGTATCGCCATCCATTTAGACAAACCCATACTTCTTCTTCTATGTGCCGTGTCCCTTCAGGACGTGGGTAATCAGGGCTCTCCACAATTTCCCGCCCCTTGTAGCTCTTAATAAATTTTGTCTTTCTCCTAAACCTGGCATCGCAATCCATTGAGACCAGCCCATTCCTCTTCTTCTATGAGCCGTTTTCCTTCAAAACATGACCGATCATGACTCTCCACAACTTTCTGTCCCTTGTAACTATTTTGTCTTTTGTTATCTCCCCTAAACCCTGTTCTGTCAACCATTTACTCAAGCTAAACAAAGAAAAGAACTGTTTCGCAATATCAGTCCCACTCAATGGCAGCGAATGCTGGACGATCTCCTCATAGATAAAGAAGAGACTTGAGGTAACAGAAATGTGGTTCAACAGAAGGATGCTGAGAATACCATGGACCTAACATGTGAGCGGCAACGAAGTTTTAGAGAAAATGAAAACACAAAGGACACTTATATTTAACATCAGAAAGAGTTGAACACGTAACGAGGAAAGATGGCTTGGGAAATTTGATACTGACATGATAAATTGAAGGCAAGCGGGACAGACCAGCGCATAACCTACCTAACGAGATTAAATGGATGGCAGAACAGGGTTTAGGAGAGATAACAAAAAGGATACAATTTATTAACAGCTTCAAAGGACAGGAAATTGTGAAGAGCCATAATCGACAACATCTGAAAAGGACAGTGTATATACAAGAAGTGTCTCGTGTCTATTCATTGCTTCTTCTTCTATGCGCCTGTCCTTTCGAGACGTTTGCGATCATGGCTCTCCACAATTTCCTATCCTTTGTACCTATTTTCATTTGTTCATTTGGTTTTAAAAATGACATCCTACAAATTGTGGTCTCTATTCACCATACACTGTTGTAGACAATTTCTAACGTTTTCCATCACCCGGAAGTTCGAGGTCTTGCTGCCAGATGTAGTTTATCGTAATACCCAGGACTAGCAGTTATGAGGTAGTTCCACGACCTCAAAACATTCAAATTCCCGATCAGAGGCCTTACTGCCGAATGTAGTTTATTTGCAGTTAGATATAACCGTAAGTTCTATGCTAACAGTTTCTTCTATTCTATTCTTTTCGCTATTGGAACTCTCTTCCGGATTCTTTCTTTCCAGTCAAGTTCGATCTTCAAAAATTTAAATGCAGTGTTAATCACTATCTTCTCTCTTCTTAATTCTTGTTCTTTTATTGTCCTCTCTCCTTTATAGTAGTTTTTCTCATATTCTCTAACACTCGGTAACACCACGCGTCCTAGTTCTATATTAACAGTTTTTTCTCGCAGTTCTCTCTTGTGGAATTCTTTTTTGGCTCCATGCTTTCCAGTCAAATTTGACCTTGAAAAATTTAAATGCAATGTTAGTCGTTATCTTCTGTCTTCTTGATTACTCTTCTTTTTATTGTTCTCGCTCCTTAATAAGGTTTCGCTTTTTTCTTATTCTTTCGCACTCAGTAACCTCGTGTATCTTAGTGGATTTGCTGCCTTGTATAGAGTGAAATGATTATATAAATAAATAATAAATGCCCTGATACTACACCAGGCAATGGCTCTCGTGGCTTCTGATCTTAATTGATTGTAGGTGTTAACATGCACATGTCTCGGGGAATTAAGATGGCTTACATTAAATATCCCGTTCACTAGCATAGATTTACGTGTCAGTTGCCTCCGCTTAACCAGTTAGGCACGTCCCCTCGGGACTGTTGCACTGTGTATCTCTGTTTTTATCAAAACCTGTCACACATATCGCGCATATTCGGCTGTGATGTTTTTGGCCTGGTATACCCTGGGCGCCATGATGGTTACATTCAGCTTTGGATATTTAGTCGTCTGCTGCTTTCTCAGTGAATAATAATTATAATAACAGTAAAAATACTTAATGTAGAACTTTATAAAATAGACATTTATTGTATCGTTCGATATTATAAGTCTGTTTTATAATGTGAATAAATTGACACTCATTAAATACAAAATAATTTATATGGTGCTATTTTCATCCAGTGTTATTATTATACATTATACTATATTATTAATCTACATTTTTATTATAGGCATTATTAATATTATTGTTATTATCATTATAAACATTTTTACTAATATTATACTACATTACAATTATTATGATATACACTATTACTAGTATTTTACTATAATATTATTATATACATTTTACTGTTAATATTATTATTATATGCATTTTATTATTATTATTCTACATTATCATTCTACATTTTTATTATAGGTATTATTCCTATTGCTGTTATTATTATATACATTATTATTTCATTGGCATTATTATTAGTTATTATTATATACATTATTTTATAGGCATTATTATTATTATAGGCATTATTATTATTTATCATTATATGCTTTATTATTTTTGTTTTATTATTGTTGCTATTATTATATACATTATGATCACATACATTGTTATTGTATAGGCATTATTAATATTTTATAATCATTATTATATACATTATTATTATAGGTATTATTATTATTGCGGTTGTTATTAGATATATTATTATAGGCAATATTATTATTTTTAGGCATCTTTATTATAGGTTGTTCTTATTATATACATTATTATTTTATAGCAACATTATTATTGTTTTATAGTCATCATTATTATTATTTTATAGGGATTATTATCATTGTTGTTATTATTATATACATTACTTTATAGGCATTATTATTATTATTATTATTATTATTATTATTATTATTATTATTATTATTATTATTTTCTTTGATATCTGGCGTTTACACATTTCTTTCCGGGCCCCGCCCAGGGACCTAAGGTTAGAAATGGCATCATGACACTTTCCACTGCAAAGAAAGAAAAAAAAATAATTACATAGATAAAACCCTTCGTAAAGTGTGGGCTGTACTTGTCAGAACAATTTTTTGTATCTCTTTGAGGCATGGACTTCCAGGGATCCCTTCAATCAGCCTACTGGAATCTTTTCCAACCAGTCTAAGGGCTCCAACTACAACAGGAATTGTTGATGTTCCCATGTGCCACATTTTTGAGATTTCTATTTCAAGGTCCTTGTATTTTGACAGTTTTTCGAATATCTTCAAAGATACATTGCAGTCTGCAGGGACTGCCATATCAATAAGGAGGCACTTATTTTGTTTGTGGTCTTTAATAACAATGTCTGGGCGGTTGGCTTTGATTGTTCTGTCAGTGTGTATTGTGTAGTCCCATAGAATTGTAACAGGTCCTATCTCCGTAACCGGGTCAGGGTGGTGTTCGTACCAGTTTCTTTCAGTTTCCTTCCCATCGGAGTTGCAAATTTTCCAGTGCAGATATTGGCCCACTCTGTCATGCCGGGTTTTATATTCAGTGGGTGCCAATATCGTGCAACCTGATATAAGATGATCAATGGTTTCTGGATATTTGTCACAGAATCTGCATCTTGGGCTAGCACAGTATTTTAGTATATGTGCTTGATAATTCCTAGTTAACAAGCATTATTATTATTATTATTATTATTATTATTATGTACATTATTATTAGAGGCATTATTATTAAATAGACATTTGCTGCCCCGATAATATTATCCTACCCACGAATCTCTAGATTGAATTTTTAGCAATGTTTAACCTCGTGCCCCCCTCCAAAAAAACCGGTTTTTCTGTTGAGACCGCTATTATTTTAAACTACCGTGACTTCCTTAGAAAATGTTTATTTACAAGATTATAAAAATAGGTGAACCAAGTGCAATTTGATATTTATCATGTAAAATTTTGTAAACATTGATTATTTATGATTTTATAAAGAAATAGATTTGAAAATAACTTTTTTTATTCAAAGATTTATAAAAAAACTTAACAAATTTTCAATGAATTGTGTTCTTTTAAATGTTTGGCAAAACATCGGGTAATTGCCAATTGAGTCAAACTTTATAAAATGGTAAATAAGAAAGATTTTCATTATAGTTGGTTCACTTGTTTTCATGATTTAGTATTTTTTTAATAAATTTATGAATAAAAAATATTGTTTTCGTATTTATTAGGTTGGTGCAAAAATAATGTCGTTTTTTGACGTTCAACTTCATGAAAACGCCATTATTTTTGCACCAACCTAATATTTCTTTATAAATTTGTGAATAGTAAACATGGCATTGTATTAGCTGTTCCGCATTTTTAGGATGTTTTAAATATTTAAATTATTCTTGTAAATAATCTAATATTAATTAATATTGTTTAATACTTTTGTCGTAAATTCTCAAAAAACAAAGAAAATATATATAAGTTTACGTCAATATATTTTGGCTTTATTAAAATTTTAATCCCAACTTTTTACAGCAATAAACAAAGTCCAAGGAGTAAAGGTAATAAAAGATAGTAACGGTTTCAAGGAAAAAACCGACATCGATTTTATTGCAGGCTCGAAGGTTAAACTTTGCTGATTTTTTTTACGGATTACCAACCTTTTGTGGGTTATTAAAAGCCGAAACATATTATAGTACCCGGTTTTCCCAAGTGATTACCCATCTAATTTCTGACCGGGTTCAACCCTGCTTAACTTTGGTTATCGAACGAGAAGCTGCGGCTGAATAAAGGAGTAACAT